>PVKS010003886.1:0-99049 GCA_004027875.1 Aplodontia rufa
AAAAAAAAAGATTTTCAATGTACATCCTTAACTTAATATGGTGTACCTACAATGGGTTGCTGCGGCACACGCCTAGAATCTCAGCTGCTCAGGAGGTTGAGGCAGGAGAATCACTAAGATCACTCTGGGCAACTGATCAAGAAATTGTCTCGAAATAAAAAATAAAAGGACTTCAGAAATAGTTTACAGGTATAATGCCTCAAATTCAATCACCAACACTGAACAAAAAAGCCTTCAATTAATATACCAGTTTACACATAAGAACTTTTTTTTTTTTTTAAAAGACAGGACAGAGAGAGAGAGAGAGAGAGAGGGAGAGAGAATATCAATTTTTATTGAGTTTTTCACATGGCTTTCGTTGCTCTGACAGTTAGTTGTGTACATGGGTTTTGGGGTTTGAACTTGTGTACTCGTGCATGTCGGGCAAGCACTGTAACCGCCAAGTCACTGCTCCAGCCCCTATACATAAGAACTTTTAATTGAACAGTATACTGCTATTCTCCACCCCACCCTCTCCTCTGCATTACTGTTGTCATATATTTTACTTTTATCTATGAAATAATACACACTACATTGGTATTATTTTTAAATATTCAGTTATCTTTTACAGAAATTAAAACTGAGAAAATAGTTTTTTACATTTAGTAACATATTTACTATTTCTTCTTCTTTTCATTCCCTTATCATGTATGGCTTCTCTGTGCTATCATTTTTTTCCCCCACCCAAAGAATTTCCTTTGCTATTTCTTACAGCTCAGGTATTCTAAATAATTATTTCTCTATTTTCTTTTGTCCAAAAAAGTCTTAATTTTGCTTTCCCTGTGAAGCAATTTTCACTGCATATAGAAGGTTGACCAAAATTTTCTTTCATCACTTTAAAAATATCATTCCATTATCCTCTGATATACATAGTTTCAGACAAGAAGTCTGCTGTAATTACCTATTTCTCTAATAATATCTTTTTTCTCTAGCTAATTTTAAACTTTTCTTTTTAACACTGGTTTTGAGCAAGTATAGTGTGGGTGTGTTTTGAGTTCCTTATGCTTAAAGTTCATGGAGTTTCTTGGAACTCTGAGTTTAGGGCTGGAATGGTGGCTCAGCAGTTGGTGTGCTTGCCTAGCATGTGTGAGGACCTGGGTTCAAGCCATATACACAACTAAGTGTCAGAGAAACAAAGACCAGATGAAAGACCAAATAAAATTGATTCTTTCTTTCTCTCTTAAAAAAAAAAAAAAGAAAAGGAACTCTGAGTTAAGCATTTTCATCAAAAAATTTAAAAATTCCCCTTCTACACTTCTGATACTCTAATTACATGTATTCTAGTCTTCTTGAGATCTTGAGACTGTGATATGGGTCACTGAGGTTCTGTTCATTTTTTTCAGTCTTTTTTTTCTCAGCTTTGTGTTAGACAATTTTTATTTTATGTCTTCAAGTTCATTTTTCTTTTATTCTGCAGTGTTTCATCTCCTAATTCAAGAAGTGATTTTCCCCCCATCTGGGGTATTATATTTTTCCTTCTAGATGTTCCTATTCATTCTTTCTCTATCTTTTATTTTTGTCATCTAGTTCAAGTTTTTCTTTAAATCCATGTACATATTTATAGTCTTCATAATATCTATTTCGAGGTACTTGTCTGCTAGTTCTATCATATCTGTCATTTCTGAGTCTGCTTCTATTGACTAATTTTTCTTGTTATAGGTTACATTCCTGACTCTGAACATGTCTTGTACTTTAAAAATAGGATGCTAGGTACTAGTAATGTTATGAGTTGAATGCTGGATTTGTTGTCTTCTTTTAAAAGGGGTTGAAGTTTATTTTGACAAGAGGATAAATTTTCTTGCACGTTAAGTTGATTCCTCTCAAGACTTTAGAAATAAACTTGTTTAAAACTTTTTTTTGTCATGGTGATTGAACCCAGGGGTGGTTTACCACTGAGTCACATCACCAGCCCTTTTTATTTTTATTTTGAAACAGGGTTTAGTTGCTCAGGGCCATGCAGTTACTGAGGCTGGCCTTGAACTTGTGATCCTCCTGCCTCAGCCTCTTGAGTCACTGGGATTACTTAAATCTTTTTATTGAAGTTTAACATAAACCCATAAAAATTAATTCACCCATAATTTTAAAAATTTGCTTCAAAGGGAAAGCAAAATTAAGACTTTTTCGGACAAAAGAAAATAGAGAAATAATTATTTAGAATACCTGAGCTGTAAGAAATAGCAAAGGAAATTCTTTGGGTGGGGAAAAAATGATAGCACAGAGAAGCCATACATGATAAGGGAATGAAAAGAAGAAGAAATATTAAATATATTACTAAATATAAATTTATTCCAGCTTGAATTCTTCCCCATGTAACTGTGACTCAGATCAAAAGCTAGCATATTGCCAGCACCCCTAAAGCCCTCTCTTATGCTTCTTGGGGCTTGATTTTATGTTTTGTTTGGGCAGAGATAAAATAACCTTTACTCTAAAGCTGAGTTAGACCTACTATCATATCAGAGCCTTGAGAGTCTCTAGTGCTATCCTCAGTGATCAACCAGGTCTTTTTATTCTGACTGTTCAGAACCTAAATGATTCCTATGCCTGTATGAACTCTGTGAACATTCATCTTATAGATTCCTATCAGGAGTTCCACCCTCCACATGGGCAGATTAGTCTTCAGCAAGTCAGTCAATTCAGATTTCTGCAACTTTTTTACAGTCTTGCTCCCTCCTGTCTAGTATTCTTACTCACAAACTCAGATCTTTAACCTTTTAACTCAGCAAGAGCGTCGTCGTACTTTGCTGGGGATCCCCCTCTGGCACCAGGCATCTGGAAAAAGCTTCAAGGCAGAAAACCAGGGGTATGATAGGCTTCACATCACTTGTTTCCTCTCACTCTGGGATCACAGCCCTGAGTGGCCTGTTATCCAATCTGCCTATCCAGAGTTTTAATAGCTAATGGTAGGAAGATTAATCCACTTCCAATTATTACATCATGGCTAGAAGCAGAACCAAGACCTCTTTTAATAAAATTTCCAGCATGGATGCCATTGTTTTGCAAGATTTTAGCTACCAAAATAACCCAACCCATATGTGCCTTCCATCCTCCCATCTACCTATGCAGTGGTCGCTAGATCCGTGGGCAACAAGGATGAATAAAACTCAGTTTGTGTCCTCAAAAGCTCACAACGAAATGGGAAAGCCAGAAATGGGAAATAAATCACAAGCAATACAAAGGGTTTTGGAACATCGAAAAAGATATGGTCAAATCACTTGGAGAGGTCAAGCAAAGTTTTTAGCATAATGTTTAGAGAAGGTCTTGAAGAATGAGTAAGAGATTAACAGACAGGGTAGGAAACTATGTGAAGTATGAAGCTATGGACCAACACATAAGTTTAAGAGAACTACTAAGAGTTAGAATGAGGGAGAGGAGAGAGCTAAAGCTATGAAAAGACAGTAAAACAGAAACCTCAGGAGGACTGCATCATGAAGGGGGGCCTTGAATGCTGTGCTCATCACCTCTCATACCTGTAATTCACCATTACCATCTACAGTGATCACAGGATGGGGATTTTGAGTATATACATTACACTGAAATCTCACAACCATCCTATGAAAGAAGTGAAGGCTCAGAGAAATTCGGTGATTTTGCCCAAAATCACACAGCCAGGACCTAAACACAGGTCTGTCTGATACCAAGCAAACCTGCCTTGAAGCATCAGGCAACGGGAAGTTATGGAAGAAGATTTTGTCTTTAGAATTTTTTTCAGATTATGTTTATTGATGCAGCCATTTTAAGAAGGAGAGAGATATAGTTTGATGTCTGTCTTTCTGGTACACCTGGAAGAATGACTGGAGGGAGGAGAATGGGGTGAGATGGACTAGTTTGGAGGCAACAGTGCAGGAGAGAAGCCAAGAGGTTGGCGTTTAGGAGGGATGGGCAAGGGGGTGTAGACTGGTAAAACATTTAAGTAGTAGAATCTTTCAGCAGCTCTGGCAAAAGGGAGATTGTGAGGTCAATTGTGGACATGCTGATACCTGAAAGTACCAGGTTCTGTGTTAAAGGCGGGGGACACAAACATGAAGACAGGGTCTCTCCTCTTGTAAACTTGCTGCTCATATAGCATTATAGAATCGAACTTCTGATTCCACTGAATTACAATAGATGTCTTATAGACTTGAACCCCATGCTGGGAACCACTGCTGTAAAATATTCTCAACATTTCTTCAAATCAGCTTAAAGATAGGGGTCCACATGCCTGGCTGAGACTGTCAGGACCTGCAGAGTACTAGTGGCTCCCCAACTTGCTTGTAATCATCAACAATAATTTTATTAAAAAAAACCCCACAGGTACCGTTTTATTGATCACTGACATCATATGAGCACTATGCTAGGCACTGCAAACATGGTAATTATGATCTGCCACAATAATCCTAAGAGCACTCCTGGCACTTCTCTTGTAGAGTAGGCAACTGAAGTGCCGAGAGTGAAAATAACTTGTTCAAGTTCCTCCGCTTCCCTGAGCCTGCCTCACTGAACATTTAAAAGGCATATTAGAATTTTCCATCTTCAGGATGGCTCCATTATACTCTCCCAAATTTTGTTACTCTCTTCCCCAGGCCCTTCTGCGTCTGATTCCTCTTTCCCTGTGGGCCCTGTTACACTACACTGTAATGTATGTATAATTTATATACCTGTTTCCCCTCTACGTGGATGTGCCTTCTCTTTGCCCATATAGGGCCAGAGAGATGCAGATGGGATCAGTTGGAGCACTGTATGGTTTCTGAGCTGACAGTCACTCATCCTGTGTTGGGTCAAAGCCTGTGGCCACTTTTTGCAGCTGATATGCCTCACATTGGCTTCCCACATTCACTCAGCAGTTGCAAGGTTCATGCCTGAGATGTCCACACCTTACAGAAGATCTTGACCAGGGCAAGGGGACGTTCATGCACCTGAGAGTTGAGCTCACATATTGCTTCCACCTCCCTTCAGCTCTGTGTGTTTAGTGAGAAGGGGGAAGAGACCTTCCCTAGAATGGTGCAAGCGTAAAGGAGAGGTCAATGACAAGGGTTTAGCAAGGTACCTAGAGAGCAATAGGTCAATCACAGTAGCCATTGTACAATGATGTTGCAAAGGAAACATCTTTTATAGCACACAAATGATATCCCATTCCAAATCTCACAGTAAGGAAAAGGAAAAGTTCAAAATCTTGTTGCAAGACATTCATCAAAACACAGTAATCCCTTTAGAAAAGCACAGTGCCATGGGGCCTCCTGGCAGTAAGGGAGCACCACTGCCCACCATGTCAAACACTCCCCCTACCAGACACAACCCCAGCCTGGTGTATGTTCCACAGGGCAGCAACAAGGAGCCCCTTTCAATCTGGAAGCCAGAAGAATGTACAAGTATTCGGACACATGGAACTAAGACCACCCTTGCCTCTGGGGCCTGATCAACTTTCAGAGCAGCTACAGGCAGCTGTGGGCAGCGATCTGAGATACAAGTATGGCCAGATGTCAGCTGGCAAACACAGTAGCCAGTTACTTTCAATTCGGCAGAAGCCATATTCTGTCTAGGTCTGAGGTTAAGAGGTCTGAAGGGCTTGCAGGCACATTTAGGGCACCAATAGTCCACACCTGCAGTTAGGCTTAATGATGGTCCAGGAAAAATGTAGGTGTTAAGTACTGCACATTGCTCACACCGAACACCCCCCTTCCCACCTTCTGGGTGTCACTCAGTGGATGCTATTCTGCTCTCTAGAGAGGCAATGTGCTAGGGAGTGGTGGCGCCCAGGCTCTCACAGAATAGATACTGCTTAGACCCTGGAATCACTTCACAGGCTTTCAGAGGAAAGTCATCAGAGCAAAACAAGACTCAAAGAATAAATCACCTCACAACTTCCTATACTGTTCTAGAGAAGACAGATGAACAAACTGCAGTTCTTAGGCCACAGGAAAACCACAGCTGTCTCATCTCCTCTCTTCCCCCACACTCAAAGTCATGTTCATTTCCACAACATGAGCAAACAGGAGTCAGATCTCAAGAGCTCATTACCTACCACATCATTTGGAAGGCTCTGGAGGTCGTCAAATGGGGTTTCCAAGGTGTTGGTATCCACGTTCAGGATCACGACATCATCCAGGGCCATGTTTCTGACTTTCTATAAGTAAATACAATCCAGAAGGCAAGGTCATTGAAATGCCACCAGGACAGATAGTCCCCCCTTTGTCTTCTCCAGAGAGGGAATAAGGGAAGAAAGTGACATTGGACCAAAGCTTACTGTCTGGCAGCCCCAGTGCTAGGTGGTTCACATTCATTGTTCATTTAACTCCCACGAAAACTCTTAAACTCGCACATCACCCCCCAGTCCCAGGAGTGAAGCGAGTTACACCAAGGCTAAGCAATATGCCCCAGGTGTCACAGCAAAAAAGAGAGATTATACCTTATCACTGTTTTCTTCATGTGTGCTTGTGTGTGTATTTTTCAAACACAAGCTAAAAGCCTAAAGCTCTGGCCCCAGGAACCTGACAGAGGGCTTTTAAGACACCCACATTCAATTCATCCCTCTCATTTACCAAAAGCAACTTACCCATCTCTCTTTTGGATCTTGTCATTATTGAATACAGAATGTGGCATGTGACCTAGTGTGAACATGTTCACATTTCATTTGAACACTAAGTACGAAGGTCACGCTTTCAATCTGGTTCCATTTTCCATGCAAACCCAGCTAGTAATGGCTCTGGCCACAAGCCACTCTTCTAGTGGTCCCATGGAAAGGACAAGGGAGACTCAAGCCTTCTAGACGAGGTATTTATGCTTGGTGAGGGGAGGAGGGGATGAAGGCATGATATACAGTCCTTCATCCATCGGCAACTATCCATAATCTGTGACACTACGAGACAGTGTGTGGCCTGAATTTTTATTGTTCAAGCATACTGTTTATCCACTGCTAGAATCCATCTTCATCTTTCTCGTGCCTGCCCACCACACCCAATCTCATTCAATCATCCTCTCCCATCATATACCAAACTTGCTCCTTGCAGGTGTTAAACTTCAGAACTACTATCTATTTTATGTTGTCCTGTCTAAGCAGAAAGACCCTATCTGCTGTCAGCCAAACATGATCTCTTGTGGATGGAAAAGAGAGAATATCACACCAGGGCAATAGGCAGAAGATGAACATACAGGTAACCCTACATGGAAGGGACGGATTTCATTATCAGTTCCCCTGAGAGTGTACCACACATGACTCTGCAGGTGTGCACCACCCAGGAGAGCACCAGCAGAGCTGGAAGGGAGGTGGGGAACGTCTCTAAGTCACCTAAGATCGCTCTGGTTAGCAGCAGAGCTAGACATCTGAAGGCCGTGAAAGCCTGTTTGACAACGCCCTGGAAATAGACAATGACAATGTACTCGAAGGCCTATGAGTTTCTGCTCTGTGCTTTCCTCATTTATCTCATTCAATTCTTATCAGACTCTGCAGAGCGGATGTTATTACCCTCACTGTACATAACTTGAGGAAAACGAGGCTCAGACAAGTGAGGTGAACAGCAGAGGTAACAGCACTGCACACCTCTGTGGCCCACACTTGTGGCACTGCACTGTCCACCTCCTTGTCAGACACCCTCAGTAAGTCTGCTGTCAGCAGGTGCTTGCCCCTGGAGTCACAGAACCCTTTCCCTGCCTCCCCCTGCTGTGCGTGTCTTCTTTTATGGGCTCATCTGTTAGGCTTGCCACTGTGTAATAACCAGTGCCTGACAAAGTGAGCCATGCTTGGTAAGTGCTCACACTGGCTGATATTTAAACTCCAATCCCTAGGACACTGCATGGTACCTGAATAAACACTGTGAGATTTTCCTCAGCAGGAGGGTGGAACTATGGTGGTCAAAAGCCTCCTATGGTTGAAAAACAACCCTACGATTGAAGACAACCCTTCTGCTTTGACCCGAGCCTCTAAGTCCTTCTGCTATTGACTGACTCCTCTGGGTCACTAGAGCCAGTATGCAAACCTGTTGATGAACCTGGAAACATCCGCCAAGTTCTTACCATGTGCTGAGATCCACAGAGGACAGACAGGTTCACTGACCTGAGTTTATTCTCCCTGCCAAAACCCAACACTCATATTAACAGCTATCAGCAAACGGTGAAATGTGGTACAAATACTGAGTGTTGTACCGCACTCACCAAGCACAATCCCTATTTCATGGAGAACACCAAGCCTCAGAGCGGTCCACAGCACCTTAGCTGCCTCACTCTGCAGCAACCCAGCAGGCTGAATGCCTTGAGTGCGCCAGCAGAAGTCACACAGACGCATGGGCAACCATCTTTTCAACTGCGTCACATTTCGGAGCTCATGAAGGACTACAACATGGATTGTTTCATTTCTACCAGTAAGTGAAGCCAGAAGTGAGATATCACCATCCCCATTTCCAAGATGAGAAACTGAGGCTCCAAGAAGTACAACAGCTTGCCCAAGGCTGTGCATGTGTCTGCTGATTGGCTTCTTCATCTGTGGAACTGGAAGAGCTGTGACCATCCACATCCCCCACCCTCCCCTGGGCTGCTGTGAGGGTTGGAGGGGAGGGACACACAGTGCTGAGCCCACAGAATGGCTTACTATTTAATGGTTATACTATTGTTTCTCCATACAAACAACAGCCATCGTCAGTGAGAAGAGCTGCAGTGGCAATGGCGTAATGGTGAAAACCCTTCTGGCCCTTGGTGGTAAGTGCTTTCCTCTCATTTTGAACGCCAAGGCATAATCACAGGAAGCAGAATCAGAGAGGCAGTTGAAGACTTCAGATGCCAAGGACACCAGGCCTCGAGGACTAAATTGAGGCCCACGCACCCAGCATCACCCATATGCCTCATGTGACCTTCCCAACAGCCCCAAACAGAAGCGGGCAGGAGCCAGTGACCACTGGAGAGAAGCATCAGGGGCTGAAAGGCCTTGCAAGACCCAAATCTGGCCTTGTTCCCTGTCCCCAGAGGGGCCCCAGCAGCACAGACCGGCCCTTGTGGAGTCTCTACAGCTAGGCCAGGCAGGCTTTTGATTCCTTCCCACTCCTGGCTGGAGGACTTGCCGGCTAAGCTGTGTGGAGTGTTTACTTTTTCAACAATGGCAGCATGCTGAAGAAGAGGAAAAAACCTGGCCCCTTTTTTCTGATTTAGCAGGCCATGGTCCCCTTAGTAACCGAAATGCCCCTAGCACCAGCTCCGGGCAGGAGCTGTGGTGGCACCGTTTCCTCTTGTAGGACAATGCTGCCCTCCCGGTGGCAAGGCCTCTCCAAAGGGGCTGGCATGGGTTCAAGGGCCTTCCTGAAGCTCAGTGTTCCCAAGGAAAGAATCAAAGGCCAGTTTAGCTGGATGGTGCACTGTCCCCAAAAGACTCAAGGCTACAAGGAGAATGAAGAAAGGCAAGAAAACTCATACGGGGCTGTGGGTGGCAGGTGCTGGAGAAGGAGGAAGCTGGATAATTACTGGGTACCAACTCACTTCTTCTTAACCATGCCTGAGGGAGATGCTACCATGTCCCTGTGAAGGTGAGGAACTGGGGGCTCAGAGAAGCAAACAAACTGCTAAAGCCACACAGCCAGCAAGTACCAGCAGAGCTGGCTTTTAAACAGCCTGACTCCCAAGTTTACCCCTCCCTGAAAAGACTCCCAAATCCTTTGCTCAGGCTTCAGAATGAGTAGCTGGGAGGAGTATGCAGTTAAACAGATGCTCTCTGGGCCTGCTTTCTCTTCTTCAAAATCACACCTGCCTTTTGTATCAGAAACATTATACACACCTACTACAAAAAAATGGGCACATGTTGGGCACAGTGGCGCATACCTGCAATGCCAGCTTCTTGTGAGGCTGAGGCAGGAGGATCACGTTTGAGGCCAGCCTGGGCAACTTAGTGAGACCCTATCTCAAAATACAATTTTAAAAAGGGCTGGGATGAGCTGGGCGTGGTAGCACACACCTATAATCCCAGGAGGCTGTAACAGAAGGATTGGAAGTTTTAGACCAGCCTTAGCAATTTAGACAGACCCTAAGCAATAGCAAGACCCTGTCTCAAAATAAAAAAGAAAAGTGCTGGAGATGTGGCTCGGTAGTTAAGTGTCTCTGGGTTCAATTTCCAGTACCAAAACAAACAACAAACAGAAAAGGGCTGGGATGTGGCTCAGTGATAAGAGTGCTTTGTCTAGCCTGGGCTAAGCCCTGGGTTCCAACCACAGTACTGGAAAAGAAAAGAAGGAAGGGAGGAAGGAAAGAAAGGAAGAGAAGAAAGAAAGAAAGAGAAAAGAAAAGAAAGGGAGAGAAGGAGGTAACAAAAGGAAGTAGGTAGGTTAGTGGGGAGAGGAATTTTCTTCAAAGAAGAAAATTATTATTTCCGTAGTCCCTTCAATTGGAGACAATATTTTGGTGTCATTTCTTTTCATACTTCTCCCTTCCTACTCTTGAAAACACAGTTGAAATCATTCCTATTGCTCCTTTCTGATTTTCCCATTGACTGCAGTATAAGCTCCTTTCGCAGCTTTGTAAAGATGGTTACTAATTACTACAGCGTGCTCTGCTGCATGGAGACGAACTCAGCCAAGCCCCTTTGGTTGAATGTTATTTCCAGCTTTAAAGAAATTATTCTATATAATATTGTTGTGAAATCTGTAGGCATAAAGCTTTGTGCTTCAGGATGAATTCCTAGAAGTGGAATTTAGTTTCCACTTCTTAAAAAGTGTCCCTCTCAAATTCGACTTTGAGGGAGATATCTTTACTTCCAATTATTTTAAAGGCATTTTATCCACAGCTTGTGTTTCCTACTCTAAGTGAAGAAAAATCAGCAAAGACACGAGCAGATGTCAAAATAGTCCTCCAAAAATCCTATCCAATTAAAACACTTACTAGTACCGCAGCACACCGAGACAGCTCTCCGGTAGCTTGTCCCACCAACACATTCCCTCTCTTTTTAGTTACAACATATGCCAAAGCTCCTGCCAGCTGCAAACCCTTCCCCCACCAGGCTCTATAAGCTTTTTCTCAGAATGAAGAAAAAAAAATACTGACATGCACACCGGCTTTCCAAATGGCATTTCTTACACAGAAACACACAAAAATGGCATCTTCCAATCAATATTATTAATCAAAAATATTTTTCCCAGTAAGCTTTGTCACATAGTCTGAGCTTAAGCCCCCACTTTGGGGCCAGGGAAAGGAAAAAGCATAGTACGAGAGGTGCTCAGGGGCAGTTGAGATTAAGAGTCCCTTCCGGCTTGCTCTTACCCAGTGGGAGACCTCACGCAACCTCACAAGTTTTCATCTGGAAAATGGGAATCAGTTGAAGAACCTACCTCACAGGGTTATTTTGAGGTTTAGAGAAGCTAATGTACTTTAAAGATTTAGCAAAGTCCCAGAACACCCATGATTGATACTCAATGAATACTGGCTCTCCTTGCCAGCCTGTCCCTTTTTCTCTGATGGTCCCCAAAACTCAGCTGTGGCTCACCTCACTCCAGAGACCTGGAGTGAGCAGCAAGCTTTCTATAACCTGGGCTTTTGGGTTCAAAAGATCAGAAGATCAAAATAACATGCTGGTCTAGAGTTACTTGTATGGTTATTTGATTCCTTTCCTAGTCTCTGGGCTTTTTGGAGTTGAGGAGTTAGATCCTTGCACATTTAGCTTCTACCCCAATACTTGGCCCAGAGGAAGCAATTCATAAGTGAATAAAGGAAGGAAGGAACAAATGAGAGGGAGTAGAACTGGAAGAGAACAGCATAGATCCAGAACCCAGTCTGAGTTCTACTTAATCTCCACCCCTTACCAGCCATACTAACTTGGGCAAGTCACTAAACCTTATTGTGCTCAGTTTCCTCCTCTTCAACTGGAGAACAGAACCTACCTTACAGGCTTGCTATGAGGATTAAATGGGTTCATATTTTTAAAGTACTCAGAGTAGTGCCTGGCACACAGGAAGTGCAAAATTAGTGTCTTTTAAATAAAAACAAATGATCTTTGGGGGTGTTAGGAATATGCTATACCTTTATTGAGGTGGTAGTTTCATGGATGATTATAGCTGTCATTTATTCATACACTTTAAATGAAGGGTCTATTGTACATAAATCACACCTCAATGAAGTTGGTGAACATATGAGTGCTATGTCCAGCACAAGAATAAATCAAACAGACCTGAAGAGATAACGGTGCATGATGATGGTGAATGATTGTCACACAAGATAACTTTCCCCAGGGACATCATCTAAAGTGCATCCTGATATGCGGCATGTTTGGCTCCCTGCCTACTTTCTCGTCGAGACCAGAATTTTTAAAAACTGTTTCATCTTATGCCCTCCTTGGTGAAACATAAAAATCCAATGTCCATATGGTTTCTGATATACTTCCCCATACAAGGTAGCATCTGTGTGAGGATCACTCTACTTGTGTTGTCCCCTACAGCCAAGATGATTTTATATAGTCTTACTTTCTAAAGGTGATTGCGTGAAAACAAGGATGCTTCTTTCCTAAAATATTAAATGATGTTGGGTATGCTCATTCGAACCATGCCAGCCTGAACACAGGTAGGGGTGACTCCTCCTGTCCAGGGCAGGGATTGGACACCTAGCAGAACTCCGAGCCAGGCCATACAACGACAGGTGACTGTTGGTCCTGGCAATGTGGTGCAGAGGATCTGAAGAGTGCATAGGCTCACGTGGCTGGGAAGTCAGGGAGGGACATTGTCCAGTGCGTGTGAGGTCCTGGGTTCCACCACTAGCACTGCGTCTTCCTCTGCCTGCACCCACAGACCATGCAGCTAAAGGTAGGGCTTCCCAACTAAAGTGAAGGTTTTGGGGGTCAGTGAGGTGACACACATGACATAAGTGAACTTTTTCTGTTGTCCTTAAACCAGGAACCCCTCCAGGACAGAGCCATGTCCTACTCGTCTCCAGTGCCCAGCACAGAGCCTGACATGAGCCACATGCTCATTAGCTGGAGGATGAGTGAAATGACTGGGGGTAGATTTGCTCCAGTGGGAGGCTGGTCTTGCAGCAGATGTCAACACAAGCCCAGACGGTCACCATAAGCCCAACGTAAGCAAATTGGAGTCTGCTCAAGGAAGTGCGAGGGGAATAACAATAATGATGGCAATGATAACAATCATGTAAAAGTATCATGATTAATTAGTGCAGAATTAATTCACAGTGGACATGGAAAGTAAGACAGGCATTCACGTGGTGATTAAGACCATGGGTTCTGGAATGAAACCGCTGGATCCAAGCCTTGTCTCTGCACTGTGCAACCCCAGCAAGTTCTTTCCTTCTGAGACTCAGTCTTCTTATCTACAAAATGGGGATAGTGCTGCACAGTTGTATTCTGAGGATTTAGTTAGGTGATATGCATAAAGAATTTAGTGTAATACCTGACTACACTAAGTGATCAATAAACGTGGGGCTATTAAAAGCAAGTTGTCACATTTGCAATTTGATGGTTATGTCAATAAAAGCGAGTGGAGTATTGAGATGAAGGATTCTAAGAACTGACTTTCAGAGCAAAGCAGAAGCTAGTAAGATTCTACTATCATGATCTTTACTAGTAAAATGGAGATCACCATCAATCTATTGTTCTTTTCCTAGTATGTTTCATATGAGCGCATTCTCTGGAGCCACACTGCCTGAGTCTATAGTTCAGCAGTAGAGCACTGGCCTAGCATACCCAAGGCCCTGGATTCCACCCCCACCGCTCCCTCTGTGAGTCACAACTGATGTGCTCCTGCCTCTATGCTATGCTTGATATCCTTCCAACCATGACTTCTGCAGCTTTTTTTTTTGAAAGGTAGAGCATGCAGTTACAACTAACCAAAAATTATATATTAACAGTTTGCTAACAAAACTCTACTGAATGACAACTGCAGGGTTTCATGAGGTTACTTCTTCTGCAAACTGTACTCTTAAGATCATGGAACAGTCCAAGCCACACCTGACTTTGCAGGGGTCCTGCCCATGTCAGGAGTTGTGTCCACTTATACTGATAGCTCATGGCAAGAAAATAATAGCCACTGGTTGCCCCACCATTAGTGTATCATTTATCCTTATTCTCACAATACCTCTGTAGAGAAAGAGGCTCAGAGAGGTAAGAACCTGTCCCAAATCATGCGGCTAAGAAGCAGTGGCACCAAGCACCGACCCTAGCTGGACAGCAACACCTCTGCACTTCCCCATGCATCACATTATTTGCTGATGTACTGTTTCAATCTGCAAATATAACAGGCCGCTGTTAGCCACATACAGATGAATCAAGCCCTGTAGTTCTTAGAGGCCTGGCCCAGACTCCATTCCAATTCCCGAAGAAGAGAGGGTTTCCTTCAGAATACCATTCCCATTTGATGGATGAGAAAACCAAGCCTTAAGAAATTAAATAATTTGCCAATGCTGTTAGAACTGTGTCAGAGAAAGGGTTTGAATCTGGTTCTGCAAACCTGTGTTCTCTCCACTACATGGCACATGCAAAGTGTGCTCAAATGCATGCGCATACATATGAGCACACAACAAAGAACAGCTCGGGGGAGCTGGTGGCCTCCTAGAAGGAGAACAGAGCGAAACCAGGAGGAGAGGAAAGGATGGGAAGGGGAAGGCAAACAATCAGGGCCTCAACTCTTTACTCCCTCCTGAAATCTAGGGTACACACAGATGAAGAGTGACATTTTCCTTCCCTTCCCCAGGCCCCAAAGGTCACTGAGCTGCCAAGCAGTTGATAAACGTAGTGGCTTTTCTTTGGAGCCAGAAGTCACTGATTTGCTTCTTCCTGCCCCACAAAATTAAAATCTAAGCCCAACAGTTCAGAGGCGGCCTGAAAATACTGCTGGAATTTCCCAGGGTGCTTTAAACAGAAACAGAAGCTTGGCAGGGGAGGGATACGGGGTAAACGCCTCCCAGGCCAGGCCAAATCCACTCCTCACAACGTAATAAGCACTGATGCTTATTAACACGTCTAGAGACTATCAAACCCAGTTGGCAAAGGGCCCCTTTACTCCAAAGCACTCTTAGCAGCCATCCACCAGGTATTCATTCACTCGGCATCCGGTCACTCATGTGTGGGTCAGTCATTCACACCAACTTCAGGCTGGGTCTTAAGGACACAGGGATGATAAAACGGTGATCTTGGAACTCTAGGTTCTTCCAGCCTCCGATACACCTGAGGATGGGCACAGTCATATGTAGTGAAAGAAATCTGTCCTCAGCAGAGCACCTCTGCAGAGCTTGCCTGATTCTCTCCTCTGGATACTCCTGGACCAGGGACAAAAGGTACCAAGGTTTGTATCCTGGTTTTTCACTTGTCAGCTAGGTAGCTAGGTCTTAGCTGCCGTTAGCAATGGTTTTTCTTTCTGTGGAACGATGCTCATAATCCTTACTTTCAGGAATGTTGACGGACTGGCAGAGACATTGGAGTCCACATTTCCTCTAGAGTGGGCCATCAGGTGGAGGCTCTGTCAATGCCAGACCCCCCTTCTATGAGTGGGTTCCACCAGGGGCGATCCACTCTACCACTCAACCCCAACACAGCCCCTCCATCCAGCCAACGCAGAGGACAAGCTTCTCCATGCCTCTGTCAGTATTTTGCCTCAAACTGCAGCTGCCCACCTACTGCTGGAAACTCAGTGCCCCCATGTGTAAAAGAGGATGAGGAAGGCACCATCCCTTTCACTAGTGTTGGAAAGCACAAATGAGGGACCAGACTGCTGAGCACTTGGTGAAACATGAAGCACGGCCCAGACGTAGCTCACCATGACTGTCTGCAGTCCGCTACCTCACCCACTCTTCAAGAAAACCTTCCAACTACTCCTTGAGCCATCTCTGAGGCCATCTCTGAGTACTAAGCCAAGTACAACAGACAACAGATACGGCGGCCCTCAGTTAAAACCTGTTCAGAGGCGTTTCTCCTCGTTTCATATGTGGCACTGCTCTCCCCTTAAAATAACTGCTTTAACCCACTCTTATCACATTTGTGCAGTAATATTTACCACTGCAGGGTTATAAAACTACTATATTTTAAAATATATTATTTAAAATTATCTTCAAAGTAACCTCAAGGAACAGGCATCATTATTCACATTTTTTTTAGAACAAAATGAAGCTGTAAGAGGCAAGGTAACTTGCTCCACGTCCCAGGATGAAACAGAGCTATGATTTGAGTCTAGCTCAAAGCTGGTGCTGAGCACATGCTTAGGCCAGCAGTCATGTCAAATCTCTCTCTTGTCATCTCCATGATAAGGAATGCTTAATATCCAATAGCAGACCCCCAGAGTAGGGCCAGTATAATACTTTTGCTTTGTGGACAATAAGACATTTCACACAAAGAAATAACTGGGCATGAGTCCGGTCCTACTACTAGCTGTGTGACTTTGGATAAGCCACTTCTCTGTGCCTAAATTTCACCATCTATAAAACAGGGCTGCCACTACCAGAGCACAGACTTCTTGTGAAAATTAAATGAGTGTAATGTGTCTGGCAGTGGTTCAAAATAGTATCCATCCAATTTGGAAACAATGAGACTTGAATTTAAGAGCTTCACTGGGAGTGTAAGGGGATGTGGATTCCCTACTCCCAAAATGGTTTGGGGGTCACCTTATCATAAAATGGGGCCTTCCTCTTCCCACACAACTGCCACTTGCCATCATTCATCCATCACTAAGCACAGCAAACCCCAACTCCCATCTCCACCTGCCTTTTATTTGAAATGTCAATTTTTAAAGAGTGGAGAGGTTGGAGACCCAATTTAACAAGCACGCTGAAACATTGTTTATTGCCTCCATAAACATGGCTTAGTGAGAATTACGGACTTAATCAGAGTGAACTTATCTCCTGGTGAAAAGGAACACTTTAAATTTCAGAAATGGCACCTTCACTGTGAAAATCTCTTAACTTTTCAAACAAACTACAGGGGGTCTTAAACATACAGGCAGTAAAGGGACGGCCATTACTGTGATTTGTCTTGCCCAGGAGCCAAGGGGCCCTAAAGGTCCATAACAACTTTAAGATCCAGGAAAAATATTTGGAAAATCATATTCAGGAGGCATGTCTCTAAAAACACCCAAAAGGTCTGCTGGGTGGGAACAAAGGCCTGTCTGGATGCTGGGAGCTTCTCTGGGTCATTAGAGCCGGGCTGTTTAATAAGCAGCAGCACAGGCGCAGTTCACCTCTCCTGTGAGTAGGAGGAAGAAGAGAAAAAATGCTGGTAACCTGCTTTTCATAGGAAAGGTGCTCCGTGAATCCAAAGGCTGCTGGATGTTCATATGGAGTTTCCCCCCTTCATCTTTCTTCTTCTTCTTCTTTTTAAAATAATTCCTGAGGAAAAGGTCCTGTGGAGCCCAAAGTCCCAACTGAGTTTTCAGCAGGGCTGCTCCGATCACTGTAGGAAAGGCTTTCGCAAGACTCCCCCATCTTGTGCAGAATGTATCAGCCTGGCAGCCAGAGGCAGGAAAGGCAGCAGATATAAAATTTTATTATTCCAATGCCCCAGTAGCAACCAGGAGGCCTTAATGAAATTGCCAAGATTTACAATCTGAAGCAGCGATTGCACAGACAGATACGGTTAAGGGAGCTGTGCCCTCTGACCTTTCAACCCTTTGATCTTCACACGGCAGGTGGCCTGGAGCCCCCTCCTGGGCATCTTCCCTCTCTTCAGACATGGCCCAACCTTCATATGCAATAAGCCTGACCCTACACAGGTGACGCTCACAGTGCTGATCACCAGCAGCTGCTGCTAAAGAATGGCCAAAGTCTCAAGATTCTCACTGAGACTGGTGGGGGCAGATACACTGTGTCCAAATGGTGCCCAAATTAGGCTCTATGATTTGGCCCCAAGTTCATTTGCTCAGCAATGTATAATGATATCTTTAAAAAAAAAAATCCTTATAAATGAACTCTGGTCTCCTTCAATTTATACTCTGAATTAAGAAAAATAAATCACCTTTTAAACTCAGTCATAAATCCAACAACAACAACAATAACAACAAAAAACCAACCCCTAAGTCCTAAATGTATCTCTCAGAACTTCCCCAAAACCATGTGCAGCAAATTTATACCAACGAAAATCAAAACAATTTTTGGAAACCTAAAATTGACTGTTTTCAGTTCCATGAAATTTCATTTAAAAAACCCCATATGCCAAAATGTCCAAATTCTCTTATTTTTAAAAATTGGGATCACTTCCAAAAATCATAGCTATCTTTTTCTTTCTTTCTTTCTTATTTTTTTCTTCCTCTTCTAAAGCTAGGGATGGGTAATATGCATATGTACTTATCAAGCTTCATAATTTAACCCATTCTGTCAATATAAAATATTTGCAGTCAAACGCCGAAGAGGGAGAATATAAATTTATTGCCACCGAATATTTCAAAACAATCGACTCCTAGGCACCAAGGTTAACAGATATTTGGCTAAGGAAGTATCCAGGAGTCTAGGCAGCTCCAATCTATATCTTTTAGTTTTTGTTTGACACTGGGTTTACGGAGGGAAGGATTTTAGGCAGGACACATAAACCACCATGTGGGATGTTGGTAATTTCCAATCACAAACAAAACTTCAATGGCACTGTTGATCACACTTAAGAAAGTTCTAGAGCCAATGACTATTTCTATACAAACATAAGATGGCGGCCCCAAATTTTATCTTCAAAGACCTGAGCTTGAAGATGAATATCTGAATCCAACAACAAAGAAAAAAACCTACTTCTTTTTTAGCCTAGAGAACATAAATCTTAATATTAAATTTTAAAAATCATCTTGAAATCAAACAATATGTAAAAGGAGGCTTATTGGCTCCATTTTTAATTATAATTTTCTCTGTAGAAAATATCTAACTTTAATGTAAAAAGTGGTGTATGGAGAAATCAGGTTAACAGGGGCAGGGGGAAGGTAGAGTTATACCACGGTTTGAGTATATTGTACAAACTATTATTAAGCTACCTTCTTGAGGTGCCTTTTAGAAATTTTTGTCCATAACAATATCCACCACTGAGGGCCTACTTATGTGCGTGGCATTTCAGCCATATTCTTTGTCACACCTTTAGGTAGGTGCCCATTTTGCTGATGGGCACATGAAGGCACATATCCACAGACTGTCAGAGACATATTGATGGAGCTGGGATTCAAACTTAGGCTCTTTGCCTGCTCCCAAAACCCACGGTCCATCCTCATTTCTCCCAACAAAGGCAAAACATAAATACACTCAACAACAACATGCGGTGATTTGTGCAGAAATGCCGGATTTCAGCTTGCTTACACATTGCCCTGGCCCATTTAAAGACCTTCCGAATCAATTATTTTAGGTCATTAAGAGGAAGTTTAATTTGGTTGACAAACACCCCTACTGTGGTGACCTTGCATATCACCAGCAAATGCCTGATGGTCACAAACCGGTACCCTGCGTCGCTGAGCATGGTGTTAAACAAAACCACATGTGCCCAGATCCCAAGTGGGATTTGCCTGGGCCAAGGGCACCTCTCTTCAATCATCACTGCTGGTCTCTGAGGTCTCACAAAAGCCCCGCCCCAGTCACTTGCAAGGAGTTTATGAAAAGAAGTGACCAGTCCCATGTGGCTGAGCTCAGTTAAAAGTGCCTTTAAGTGAATGTTAATTTAGAGAAAGTCAATCATTAAAAATAAAAGTGGAGGCTGCCAAAGTAGGCAAAGTTAAACTTAGGTGGATGTCTTTTTTAGCTCTTTTCGAGTATTTCAATTCCATGCCCATATAATTTTGGTAATCACTTTCATTTTTCTGATGTTTACCATGTGACAGGCACCAACCTGAGCGTTTGTGTTTGTTCACTTGTTCCTCATTAAAAACTCTTTATGAACTTAGGAATCTACGCACCTTACAAGTGTGAGGCACCAAGACACACCCACCTATAAGACAGGGCCCGTTCCCCAAAGTGGTGATATTGACGTTTAAATGCCACACACATTAACTACCCTCACTCAATGACTGATGTATTATTTGTTTCCAACAGGCATCTCTGAAAAGGCTAGTCAAAGAGCAGTTTTGTGCCTACTGAACTAACCACCTGACAGAGTAACTAGACCCTTTCTCCTGCTACACTCGACCCTCCTTTAAACAAAGTAGGTGGATGGAAGGGACATACCGTGTAGGAGCCGGAATTTGAACCCAGGCCCACAGGACCCCAGAGCAAGAACTCTTTCTACTCTGCTGCAGGCCACTCCTTACCTTCCCCTGATAAGAATTTGATTCATTTCAGCATCAATGGGGTAAAAATTATAAACTTTGAGGTTTTTTTGAAGTCAGCTTAACACTGTTAAATGGAGCTTCCACACAATGATGGTCAAGCGCTAAAAGGAAAATCAGGAACCAACAGCATCACTGATGCTCTCACATGCTTCCCTGGGATTCTGCTCATAATTACTCTCGTGTGTGATGGAGGGCTAGCCGGTCTTCACGGAAGCACATTTCCACCATAATGAATGAGGCTGAAAATGGATGGGCTACAGGAGATGCTTAGCTCAGCCCATGGTACTTGCTTTAAAACAATTTTAAAATGGTTTCATATTAATTAATCTCAATCTCAGAGCACCTAAGAATGAAGTGATATTTTAGAATCACACTCATTTTAAAAGCACATGCCAGTACAAAGAAAAGAAGCTTCCAGAGAAACCCATCAACCTTCTCCCAGGCCTGAGGTGAACAGAGTGCTACACCTGTGCTCTATACTCTGCAGATGTGGCAGTGACTCCTATGTGAAGGCTGTCCCAGTGGTATGCAGCATGCTAAGAAATGCCAGGAAAACCAAGCCACTGTCCAATTCCTTCTCTTTATAGAACAATCTCCAGGGCTTCATCTATTCAACCTTTGCCTCTTTTTTTTTTTTTACTACCAACCATGATAATGAATGTTTGATACAATATTTGTAACAAACTCTCCACATCCACTGCACCAGTTAATTCTCAGAATTCTTTGAGAGAAGTCCAACTATACATAGGTGGGCATAGAAGATCAGAAAATTAAAAAATTAATGCACATGTATATGCTTATTTCTATCTACAACATGGGGGCAAAGCAGAGGAGACATGGGAGAGGGGAGTGGTAGAAGGAGCGAGATCCTGGACTAGGATCGGCCTTAACCTACTTTGTCAATATTCAAATATGCATGAATATGTAACAACGATTCCCTCCAACATGTAAGACTATGTCCAACAAATGAAAAGAAAAAAGAACTCTTTGAGATATATAAAATCATCTTAATTTTATAGATGAGAGAGGAGAGCCTTGTGGAGGCTGAAGAACCAGGCCCCAGGCACAAGTGTCCTCAGAGCTTGTCTTTGGAGGCTGCGCTGCTTTCCCCACTCTACAATCCCCAGCACACACCACTAAGAAGGAAAAGTTCAGGCACAGGTGGGAGCCTCTGCCTAGCACTGGGGCTAGGACAGCTATAACCCTCACAGCCTCAGAGTGCACTGAGGAAAGGCTCTAGGGGCTGACAGAACCTTTGTGGTGGAGGGATTGAATGTAAATAATTTTGCCTCTCAGTCCCTGGGCTTCCCCATCTTTACCCACCTTTATGTGTGGATATCTCCTGCTTCACAGAGTGAGCAATCAATGCTCCCAAATGAAAGCAGGCACAGTGTGTAACATCAAGCAAAGACTCAGAAGGTGCTGGGCTCTTCCTTTCTCAAAGTTCTCCCCACAGACTTATGATTTTTCATGCAAACATCATCTTGGTTATAAAGCAGAAGTATGAATTACTGGGCCCCAACAAATAACTCTCACAGCAAGTTTCTCTATTCTCGTGCAGACACACAAGTCACCATTTAAAGCTAAACATGATTATAGCTCAGAGTTTTGCATTAGCTGAGCATCAACAAACTATGCCTTTCTTCTGTCTACTCATGGCGTCCTGTGAAACATCAAAATGATACAGTGGTAAACAAGAAACACTCTTCACTACGAAATTATTTAAAAATAAACATTTTTTTAAAGGGACAAAGGATTAAAGACTTTCTATGGCAAGGGGATAAAAAGAAAAAAACTAGTTAAAATAATGCAAACACAATAGACAGAAATTCGGGTTCTCTGAAATATAAAAGAAAGGAAAAAGTGTTGCTTTTCTTGTCTGCAAATACGTGAATCCTGTTATTTTGTGTAAAGTCCCCATAGGTAAACTAGGAACACCATCATGGACACAAACGTGGCCTCTGCACTCCAGCAATCCATGTGAGCTTTGATTTACCACCTGGATGTTGTCCTCAGAATGGCGGCTCAGGCCACTCTAAGCACTTGTTATACTTGCAAAACCAGGCTTCTGGGAGGCTACGTCTTCCTAGATAAATGATGGAGAAAAACACAGAAGTGGGAGCCTGGCTTATTTCTCTAAGCATCCATCACACACCTCTTACAATTGCATTGGTGGGGAAAGCTAGCCAGGAGCCTGCAACTTGGTACCTGGGTCCCATTCATCCTGTTCCCACTGTCTGGAATTACCACTTAGAATAGCATATAAATTCATACCCTCAAACTAGGGTAGGAAAGAATATATAATACACAGAAGTCTGAAAACAGAGATGACAACTCTAGTAAAAGTAGTGCTTAAAGGGCTGCAGTGGTGGATCAGTGGTTGGAGTGCTTGCCTGGCATGAACAAGGACCCCGGTTGGAACCCCAGTATCACATACACAACTAAGTGTTGGAGAAACAAAGGCCAGATGAAAAACTAAATAAAGTTGATTCCCTCTTTCTCTCATGCTCTTCCTCTTATTTAAAAAAAAAAAAAGTAGTGCTTAAAACCTCAAAGAAAACCATCATTACAAACACCTTGCCCACAGTTTGGTGGCAAAGGAACCCATTCAGAGCTTGGGTTGGGGACGCTAACACATCTGAATTTTATATACATAGTTTTGGTGTGTAATTTCCTTAAGAATTACCTTGATCTTTACAAATATCAATTTACTTTATTAACATGGTTAAGCAGTTTCCAAGCATTTTATATGGAAGGACTGGGTTTCTAATGGCCCACGAGGAGAAGGCCTGACCATATCCCTCCTCTATTTACACCCTTCAATGACTCTCTGTTGCCCTATAAAGTTGAAACTCTTTAATGCGGCTTACAAGACCCTGGATGGCCTGGCTTCTTCCTGCTTAACTCAGGTCTCTCTTCTCTCTTCAGCTACTTACTCCTAGTAGACACAGAACTCCTCACACTGCCTGGAAAGTCCCCTAGTCTACACCTCAAGGCTCTGCAGATGCTGCTCCCTGGGGTTCCTATTCTCATCCATCTGTTTGATTCAGCTGAGGCACTCTTGTCTACTGAGAAGTGTAGACCCCACCCAGGAAAGGCCACAGTTGGTACCTCTCTTCCCTGAGCCTATAGCAACCAATCCACCATAACTGGTTTCTACTTGTGTACATCTGCTCCAAACCAAACTCTGCGACAGTGGAGATTATGTCATAATCACCATTCTATACAGAATTCCTGGCATTACACGGTGCCTGGATATGAAGACTGCTGGGGTAAGACTGTATCCTGTATCCTGTGTCCCTACCACATGCCAGATTTTGGGATACGCTAGACAGTTGTAGGACTTAGGTCTTGTGGATGTAGAAAGTACAAAAATCCAGAAAGACAAAGTATTATGAATAAAGTTAAGTGAGCCAAGCACTGGTAACACAGAAGTGTGGAAGTACATTTATCAAATCCTACAAAAGCAGCATTCCCAACCCTGGTGCAGTGCCTCCTACATTGCAAACCTATAAGGAGAAAATGGGAAACGCAAACCAGCAGAGTTGAAGCTCTCTTTTTCTATGGAATGAGGATGAGAACCCTGGGAACCCAAGGGGTTCCTACATCAGCTTAACAATGTACCTCGCTTTAAGGACACTAAATAAATAGAAACAGCAGCGATTGTTGACTCGGTGGGGCTTCTTCTGTGCTAGAATTGTTCTGGGCATCTCACATATACTATCTCACTGGATCTCCTGATGATCCCTTAAAGGAGACTTGGCCACAACCCTTAGATTACTGGGGAGAAAATGGAGGCTCAGAAGACAATTGCTTTGCTGGAGATCATTTGAGCAGGAAGGAGGAAAGCCAGAATCCAGGGCCCAGGTTCTAAGCACACCTCACTGCCTCAGCATATAAGTGAAGCTGCATTTACAAGCTAGCCTGAGCTTCTCTTTGAAAATATGCATTGCTATCACCTTTCCTTCCTCCCTCCTGACCATTCCACCACCAGGAGTGACATAATACCTCTGGATAATCCCCCACCCCCACCCCTTTGAGGACTGTACATGAAACACTAGGGAGGAAGCTTGGGAGGAAGGTCTTCATTTATCAAACAGGAGAAGCACCATCTACCAGGCATGACCTGGCACCTGCTGCCAGATATGGTACCGAAGAGGGACTGCAAAATGTCACTTGAACTAAATTGAGATCGGTTGAATGAAAGGAAATAGTCACTGTGTAATCTGGCCATGTTTTGGGATTTCCTAGCTGCCAACTAACACGATCATTCTCTCCAAGAAGAAGCGAGGTCTATGCCAATACCCTTGGCTATTCTGCTCACTTGCCACTAGCCTTGAAGTGCTTAAATGAGAGAAAGAATATCAAAAGGCAGAAGGAGAGAGAACGATGATCAGCTATAAACTTGTCACTTTAGAAGGAAAGTAGACTCTATCGTGACAAGGTTACCATTTAACAAACAGCAACAGCATCCTGTTTGAGCTTGAAGACTAGAATTAGGTCTCTCCCCAAAATAACCTTTTTCCAAATGAGAATACTCAGTTATAATTTCTATTTCTTTTTGTGCTACAAATTTGAGTGTCATAAAAATGGTTAAAAAGTCTTCCTATGGTAGCTTTTTCTAAACTTTTATGAACATCTGCCACATTCATTTGAAGTTTAAAAAATTCTGGCACATATGCAAAGGCATAATAAGGTGCCTATAGCTTTCAAGAAAAAATAACAAGACAGTCAAAAATAAGCCTTTTGCTGAATTGCCAGTAAGAAATCTAGTGTAGTGAGAGAAGCTGGGCCTCCCTGAGTGCCTTCCTTAAAGAGTTCTCTGTTTGCCCCAGGTCTGTGTTCCTGCTGAACTGTTAGAGCCCATGTTTCCAGAGGAAATCTCAGGGGAAGCATCTCTAGCCCTGAAAGGTACAACAGAATCAGATAACCCTACTCAGCAAGCACAACTAGGGCTGAGTGTGAGCTGAAATCCAGGGGAAGAGATCAGGAGACAGAATTCTGACATGTGGAGCTCCGAGCTGCCCTATGCACTTAGGAAACACTTCTTTGTTTCAGGGGTGGAGAAACTACCGTGTTTGTTTTTCTTTTGGTGCTGAACACACAGGAGTTCAGCCCAGCAAATTCCTCCCCAACCTCAAGTCAAGGCCAGATCTATCTTGGCCAGTGCTTCCTGAGCTTTCATCTTAAGCCAATCAAAAGCTGGTGAGTAGACCTGCTCTTGTTCACCTGAGTGCAAACTATTTAAAGTTTTAGTTTCAACGTGTAAGTATATTTTACATTGTAGATTTTACTACAAAGCCCTTACTTACATCAAATTACTTACAATCGTTTAAAAGGTAAAGCTTGTCTTTATGTAAAGGTTGTCTGAAAAGAATGATGCCTAGTAGAGGACTCCTAAATGTGCTCCAGATTACACTTCCCCAGCCCTCACTCAACCCAGCTTTTCAGAAAGCTTTCACTGCTTAGTGCCCTGCTAAAGGTGCTGAGGGCACCACAGAGAATGATGACAGACCTCGCTCCCAGAGAATTTGTGCTCCAGGGTATAAGAGAGAAGACAGGGAAGCAAACAGCTATCACTCAGAGTTAGATGTTCCCTAAGTGAAAGAAAACAGCAGAGAGAGGAGCCCTGGGAAGAGGTCGAGAAGGGCAGGGCCTCTCCGTGCAAAGGTGCATGTATGTGCATCTGACACGGATCATTCTAGCAGCAATGCGCAGAACACTTGACAGCAGTGGGGAAGCTGCAGAACTCAGGGTTCGTGCGGAGGGGAAGACGGCTGCCTACAGCAGTGGTCAGGTGCAAGGCAACACACTTCACGTGTAGGATGAATCTTACATCCATCTTCATACATCCAGTCAAGCACAATGCTTGGAACATAAAAGGCACTCATTTTGATTTATCAGTGAATGAATGAGGCTTTGCAAGAATCCAAGATAGCAAAGAAAACATGTCAATGAAGGCAGTGAGGAAGGAACAGAGCAGGAGACATTTCAGTGACTTAGTGAGGATTTAGACAGACTGAGTGAGGAAGAGGGAGCACTCAGCCATCTTGGTATCCCACTTTGGCCTCTCTGCAGGCAATGGGACTGGGAACACAGGAAGGGGAATGGACTGGCTCTGAGTTTGTGTGTGTGTGTGTGTGTGTGTATGTGTGTTAGAGTGCACATGCATGCCCAGATAAAAAACAGTCTGAGGAAGGTCAAGTGAGACATCTGTAGTGTACCTACAGGAAACTCAGTTGGTACTTGACGCTTTGGGCCTGTTGTTCAGAGAGAGGCACAGCAACATTAGAATCACAGCTGAGAGTCAGTGTCTTTGACTTAGTAACTGAAGCAAGAAACCTAAAACAAGATGATAGAGGGCATGTAGAGAAGAAGGGCAAGCCAAGTCTAGACACTTAGAAAATGCTGAAGGTAATGGAACATTAAAAAGGCTCTCAAAAAGCCAAAAAAGGCAGGAGCGAATTGTGGATGCTAAAGGCCAAACAGTCTTTAGATTAGTGTTTCAAACGCTACAGCAATTGGCACAAAAGGTCCACTAGAAAGTGCTCACTTCTGATATTTCACACAGGAGCTTTGAATAGACCCCAAACTTGACAAAGGTAAAACAGCAGAAATCTCTTCAATCTGATCTAAATACAACATCCAAGATAGTCCATAAACTGTGTACTGTATGTGCTTAGGGCTGGGTGATGACAGGGAGGGACTGTTAACAGAATGTAGGAGCCACATGGCCGTCCTGTCAAATTAGAAATTTGAGCAGATTTCTGTGGTCTATTTTGATCAAGATTCTCAATGTCAAACAAACAGGTTTTTCGATAACCAACTTGTTTCATTTTCGTAAGCACAATAGCACAGTGTGCAACAGTTAGTGGAGAAGCAGGTGGTCCTCGTCGACGTGAAATGAAGGCAACAGAAGAAGAGAAGTAGCACTTCCTTTAAGACATGCAAAGCACTATCGCAGACGGACATGGCTGTAGATTCCCCTCCAGAGCTGATCTCCTGTGCGACACAGGCAAGCTGCCCGGCCCCTGTCCCATTCTGCTCTAGTACAAATGTCTGCTCCCTCCTGAGGAGCAAGAGGCTTGAGGTTCATGTCTACAAACTAATGGCACTTACAGAAGCACAGAAAAGTCCTTTAAAAGAACTGCTATCTAATTGGTACAGCCACACAGAAAGCAATCTGGCATCAGATTCAGAGCTTTGACCAAGCATTTCTACTTTAGGGATTCTATGCTAAGGAAATAAGTCAAAATGCAGATAAAGCCTTATGCATAAAGATGTTCACTGAAATGCTATTTATAATAGTGAAAACATTATAAACAATCTAAGTGTCCAACCGTAGGAAAATAATTAAGGTGTGGTATATCCAAATGGTGGGAAAGACAGGTAGCAATTGAAAATTATTGTTACTGAGAGTAGACATGTAGAAATTCTCATGCCATAATTTTAAGTGAAATAAAGACATAAAATTTTATACCACATATCAATCATGCACATTTATGTAAAATACATCTTCACAGAATGAAGAACAGTAAAATTCTAACAGTGATCCAATCTAGAATAATGGTACTGGGGATAATTTTAATACTACTCTTCACACTTCTACATACCATTTATATCATCTTCCGTAGAACAAAAACATGTAATACTGCTATAGTGGTTTAGAATACACATTATTATGGAAAGTGAACCACTTCCTTTCCCTCATTCAAACCCTCATGGAACCCTTTCCTCTGGCCTTCACACCCCCTCACCTGTAAAAACCTGTAATCTCTAAGCAAAGTGGGAAAGCCCTGGAGTGAAGAGCCAACTGAACATGTCTAAGGTGAACTCAGCCCTATGCACCTGAGCTTTTGCTTCAACCTGCTCTCATATGCAGAGCTGTGCATCCCGAAATCACAGCTTTCCACTGCACAAAGCCAAACAAAACCCCAAGTTAAGCGATCAGGGAGGAAAGAAGCCAACTTACCTCCATTAAACTTAAATGGATTCCTATGAGGTAGGGCATGGGAGCACTGTGAAGAGAAACAGAGACACACAGCTGCTTTAATGTCTGTTGCTTCCGACAGAAAATTACAGATGGTTCACTATTTGGAGAAAAACTGTTTTAATAAACGTATGCACAGTTACATTTCCTTTCACAACAAAAATCCTAATATGACATTTTGTTCCCAAGCCTAGAAACTTCAAAAGAATTTCAAAACATAGGCAGCATTGGAAACAGCATGGGAAGTAAGAAGAGCATCAGCCTTGGTGTTAATCCCTTGATAGTGGCTATGCAACCGCATGGCCTTGGACACCTTGACTTTAAAGGGGATGGATACTGGACTCAACCTGGAGTATTAATAGAATGAGAGAAAATAGTCATCAAGTGATGACTCCTGATACAAATGGAAACTGCAACTGCCATAATTATAATGGAAAACGCAGTAAAGGTTGCATGAAGGGCACAATGGGTTTCAAAGAAGAATGGTTTTTTTATTTGCTGCTTCCTTCTGCTACCAAGAGATGTGACCTAATGGCCCATTCTGATTGAACAAAGAATCTGGAGAGCTTCCAGTAAGCTTCTCCACCCCAGTGACACACATGCCATCTGATGACACAATTCATGAAGCCTGTGTTAACTGCTTCATTCATAGAGCAACAGGTTCCCCAGTTAAGTGACTGAGCAAGGCAATGACAGCCCAACTCAAAAGGTTTTAAAACCTGAACATTTGGGAATGACCTGTCCTTTCCTTGTTCTCAACAGCCTGTGTGCATGTCTGTATGTACACATGATCATATATGATGCTATCTACCAATGATTAATGTGCTGGAGCTTATGTGATGACCTGTACATTCACCTTTGCTAATCCACAAAATAACTTTACAAGGTAGGTACAACCCCACATTTTACAGAGGGAACAGACCAGAGCAGTTAAATCACTTATCTAATGCCACAAAGTCAAGGAAATGGTAAACTTGGGCTTTGATTCTGGCGTGTACCTGTTTCTTCCTTAGTGCCACACTGACTCTGATATGGAAACTACAACCCCTAGGCTCACCTTCCATACCGTTTCTTTCCTGGGGGTGGATGAGGGAGATGAAAGAGTAGAGAAGGAGGAGGAGACTGGCAACTTTTCTATCTGTCTCAACAGTTTGTTGTACATCATGTACGAAATGTGCTCAGTGTGTGTGTGTATTTTTTTTTTTAATGAGCTCAGAGGAAAGACACCTGGCTCAGACTGGGGTGACCAGGTACTTTCCCTCTGGGGCAGCTGGGAGAGTCAAGGTGGATGGACAAGGATGGCTCTTTAGGGACATGGCTGGGGAAACAAGGATGGGCAAGTAATGAGGCAGGAGACGTCTGCTTGCAACACAACACTAAGGAGTTTAGGCTTTATCTGGAAAGTGATGATGAGCAAATGGAGGTATTTAAACTTCGGATGTGTAATTTGATATGCTCGAACATTTCAAAAGAAGAAAGAGCACAATTCTCTCATTACCATTTAACAAAATTTCTCAAGCAAAAATCCTTCCCCAGAATATAAAATGTCCTCCTTACTACAGTTCTAAGCAATCATATTTTGGAAGTCTGTAGAACAGACTTGAATATTAGTAGCACAGTTTGGGAACTATTCTTTTAGGAAACTTTTCTATTTGATAATAGCCAAAGAAAGAACCATACACACAACAGTAGTGAAAGTAGAGTTGTCCTTTCTTTTCTTCCATCGTTGTCTCGTCTCCCTTTTTTAAAGGTATCTGCTGGGCACATTCAGCTTCTCTCAGCTTCTAGGGGAAGGAAATGCCCTGTGATATTTTTTTTCCCCTTAAACTGTAAACTATTAGTTTAGCTGCCAGCTACACAAATGCTCCAACTTCCCAGCGTGCCTGGCTTTGCTGTCCGAGCTTTTTCCAGTGTACATTGAAATGAATGTGTTTCTAATTAAGTAGCTTCAGGAACAAGACAGCGTCAATGTCAAAAATACAAAGTCTGAACCCTGGCAGGAAGTCTTAAGACTGCAAATGTCTCACCCAGTGGAACCTTGCCTAACGTAATGAAAGGAAGCAGGAAGAGTGCAGAATTCCAGAAAAATGGCCTCTTATTAAATGTGTCCAGGAGCACAGTCTAACACATAGTGGGGAGAAAAGCTCAGATCCATAGAATTTAATTAAAGTCGATCAACTTTTCCAGCTCTTACACTTAATCATGCAATTGACCAGTGATCATGAGTTTTAATTAGAATTTCAGAACTGAAATGTGAACAAATAAGTTAACATACAGAAAAAGACATTAAAAAAAAACCCAGATAAAAGGTGAAAATAATACCTGTGGCAAAACCCTCTATATAAGTTAAACTTAGGCTCTTATCCAAAAAAGATGTATTTTCTAGAATTTTATTTATGTAGGTTTAAATGCCATGCCCTTTTACCCTGCAATAAAAATCAATGATACCCTGAAAGAGAGGACAAAGGAGGCTTATAGAAGTTACTGTGGGGGCAAGAAAGGACAAAGTGGGACTTGCTCTTCTGGCATCTTTCAGTAGGTTTTTTTTTTTAAGCCCAATAATTTTCTAAAGAGTAATTATGGCCTATCATAGAAATGTAGTTTCTTAGCCAAGTATTGTTAGGACTGCAACAGCTCTGTATTTAGAAAATATTTAAAACACATTTATTCTGAAATCATAGCAGCTCTATGTTTTGTATGAATGCAAATTTGGACAAATACCTTTTATATTATCATCATTTGCTTACAAAGCTTCAAATACTTCCCAGGATATATGGCATTTTTTACTCTGCAAATATATAATTACAAATTCTAAGTGGGGAGAGGGAGAAGGTTAAAAACCCAGAGTCTCCTTAACATTTCAGTGTGGCAAGCATATAACTAGGTAATTTTAGGGACATTCTGAAAACAATTTCTATTCTCAATATACTTCAATAATTATTGCAGCTACTGACTCATTTTCTTGGAAACCACTTTTCTTTGCCTTTTTATTCAAAAAAGAATTTTTGAAAAAAACACCTACCCATGATCACATCATCTTAACACAACTGTTTTTATTTTCACATTATCCCTTTATAATCCTGGTTCATTTTAATAGTTATATGTCTTGGAAATTAATTGTTTATATTTTATTGTTTTCTCAGTAACAATATTTCCTATATTGCTCTACAATCTTTGTAATCATTATCTTAAAAACTGCATAATATTCCACCAAGTATGAATGTACCATAATTTACTGAATCCTATCCTGAGAGTCTGACAGTAAGTTCTTCCAATAATATAAGTAACATTTTAATGAAAATGAACAAATTCATGTGCATGAATTCCCACACGTTGAATTACTAAGTCAAACAGTAGGACTTTTTCTTTTTTATATCTTTTGCTATATCTTGGCCAAGTGTTTTCTAAAAAGGTGGTACCTGTCCAGTAGAGATTTTTGCTGAAGGACTGTGACAACCCCTGAGGTGCCTAACACAGGAGCAGCACCTGGAAGGCACTCAGTAAGTGACAAGTCCAGATGAGTTACCTCCAAGTCCCTGGCATGGCTGGCACCAGTGGACCACTCTCCTCTCACTCAGAGAATAGGCTCTTGTCCCAGTTTTGGTTCTGAAGGACCCCTGGCTCTAGGACACCTGGCAAACCACTGATAAGGCCAGGACTCCATGAGGAGAAGGCGGTGTCTGGCATGAATCATCCCAGAGCATGGGCTTCTGACTTCCAAGCACACTCTCCTGTCACTAGTGTCCTCCACTGAGTTCAGGAGGATCATGCATCATTTTCTTTTGGGGGATACTTATCCTTTTTAAAATATCACCAAGGAAACAAAATTCATTGTTTTGTAGTCTCTCAAATAACAAATTTTAAAAATCTTTTCTTGCTCTTGGGCATACATTAAAAGGAAATATGGCAAAATAAATTGGGTAAGCTGCTCTTAAAAACTTCATATTCATAGTCCCACTCATCTGAATAATTTTCTGATTCAGAATCATCAAAGTCCATGTTTCTCCAAGGGTAATTCAGTATTAAAACAAAACAAAAATTCATCTGCTAGAAGCTATCTTCCTGCCTTAGGTCTGATAATGAATTTGTTTTTTGCTCTTCTAGAAAATATGAATGCAAATATACTTGCGTTATACTAATAGCAAATGTACACCCTCCTCTCCTCAGTGCCTTTCAGCACCACAGTGACTTTTCCTTTCTTTCGTGCTGAATCATAGTGTGATTTTGAAGATATTTTAAATGGCAATTAAACACAACACACACAGAACCAACAACACATGTAATTACATTAAAGCAGTGATAACATTAGAGCTATGGCCAAATCTGTGCTCAGGCAGGCCGTGGCAACTGTATCACAACTGCTGGGTGGTTATCAGAGATTACAGGACGCCATTGTATATCTCTGAATAGCAGAATAGGGTATATCTGTATTGGGCTTTTGTTCTCTGGGAATTATTGTACTATCTGACTTCTTCAGTTATATCCTGGGCGACTGAAAGCTACTCTTTCTTCCTTCTCCCCTGCAGAGGAAAGGGGTTCTCTTGCTGGGGTCAAGGCAGTGACAGTAAATTGACCTTTACCTGAAAGGCATCTTTATTTTGGATTCTAAGGGAAGTAGCTAATATTGTTGAGTGACTATAACCCAGTCACTGTCATCGCTTTACATACATAATTCTCAAGGCAGCTCTGCAAGGTAGCACTATTATCCACATTTTTCAGGTGGGGAAACAGGCTCAGAAAGGTGAAGTAACTTGCCCAAGGTCACACACTTTGTAAATGGTGAAGTCATACTTCAAACTCAGGGCTGTTGGTTTGTGAGCCCAGGCTCTGCCCACGATATCACACAGCAAGTACTCAGTACTGAAGCCCAGAAGAAAGGACAGCTGGTATACCAAAGGGGTTCTTCAGCCAATCCAGCTCCCAACTTCAGGCCCCCGACACAGAGTGCTTCTCATACAGGTAGGTCCTAGAGCCTAAGCATTCTTTGTAACAAACGGTCTTGAACGTGGATCCTGCAGACTTATTAATGACCCTGTTGTCCCGCTGTTATTGCTGCACTTTCACAATTTGCTTAATTCCTTCCACCCATATAACTACAGCCCTCTTCATTACGTTCACCTGAGGTGAGCAGCGTCAAATTGGAAGCGAGTCGGGGGAAATGAACCCTGGACTACTCAAATACATAAAATACAGCTTCCCAAGACAAAGCAGAAGGGGAGTACAGGAAGGGTGGGTGGGGAGAAGGGCCCCACCTCCAGGTGAACAATCTTTCTTTGAAATGAGGAGTTTTGAAGTCCACTGTTTTTCTTTTCATTCTCCCCATATAATGCCTCCTGAGAGGGTAAAAATGACAGCACACACCTCACGTCTCAGAATTATACCACTTTCTTACCCAGACACCCTTCTCAGGCAAAGGGAGCCAGGGAACATTCTTCCTCCATTTTCTTTTCTTTTTTTTTTTTAATAGAGAAAGAATCAATTTTATTCTTATTTTTTCATCTGTTTTTTATTTCTCTGACACTTAGTTGTGTGTGTGTGTGTGTGTGTGTGTGTGTCACTTATCTGGGTTTCGAACCTTGGTCCTTCTGCATGCCAACCAAGCAATCTAACTGCTCTAGCCCCTCTGCTCTTTTTAAAGGCAAGGAAAACTCTGAAAGAGGCCTTATTCATTTCAGCTTTTTTCTTTCCTGTTTTTGAAAAGAAACAAAAGTATAAACACAACTTGTCTTACAGTTTTAAATTCTGCGCTAAGTAACGAGGTCTGGCTTTGTTAGAGAGGTTAAAGGTCAAAAGCACGGGAGAAATAACCAGAACAAAGATAACATAACAAATCTTTTGAGAAAACAAATCATCACAGCTCTGGTCTTACTGAGAGAGACATGTGAATCTCTTCAGGCTAATGTGGTGGCCAATGTGACACAAGAGCAGCCACCACTGATTGCGCATTTGCCATGAGCCAGCACAAGGCTGAGGCCTGACAGGCATGTCCTCACTGGATCCCCATGACAACAGTGTACTATTGGTTCCACCATTTCAAAGATGAAGTAAGTAGGGTTAGTAAAGCTAAATAACTCATCCAGAGTAACACAGTGAAGCAGGGCAGAAGTGAGATTAGGCTCCAAGCCCACTGTACTGAGATAACACCAGCTTATCACTTCTCAGGAAACCAGCATTCATATCACCAAGCAAGGAGGAGTGGGCAGAAGTAGGGAAGGCTTCTCGCACCAGACCTTCCACGCTGTCCCTACGATAGGAGTCTTCTCATTCCAAACTGCCTCTGAGCTCTGAGTTGCATGGTATTCCCACCACCCTCAGTCCCACTCTTCCTTAAAATCCTACTGAGCCCATGCTGCCCCATGGGCTGCCTCTCTTCCAAAAGGCTTTGGTCTGGGCTACCTAGTGGGCATAAATCACATGCTGATCTCAATGGTTATTCTTGACTGTCAGTCACAGAAGAATGAACTCTCTTTCCTATTACCCAGGGTCTACCGTGGTGCCATGGGCAGAGCATGGAAAATGAATAAAGACGGTTGTACTGTTACATGTTGAGTGCATACCAAACACCCACGGATGTGTGGAAGACTTCAGTAACTTCATTTCATTTAATCCTCAAATAATGTAATTGATACCATTTATTTTTATAGTCAACAAAGATTATTCCACTATCAGGCCCTATTGGGCAGGGGGTAAGATAAGGTATTTTCAGAAGCTTGTCCACAGTCACCCTGTTAGCAGTGATTCAGCCCAAATTCTTCTACTTTAAAGTCTCTTGTGCAGTTCCTCTTTAATAGTGACATCTCTTAACCATTATGTTATGTTTAACAAAAAAAAATGTAATTTATTAATCATACTAAAAATTAAATTAGAGGTCAATTCACAGCCAGAATAAAACTGCGCTCATTTTACTAGCTGGAATTGGCTGGTTATTCTTTTGTTGTTGTTGTGCTAAACAGGATCTAAAGCATTTTATATGAATATGTTCAATAGTCACAAAAGTAGGAAAAGAAATAGGGGCAAAATGAAAATATGAAACCCATGGTGAAGTAGTACTTGAGTTTCATGCTGTGACCCCCTATAGAGAAGGCCACAAATTAGGCTCTGAGTGCTCTTGGCTGCCAATCTAAAAAGGGAAACAAGATCATAAGGTGATCTGTGGTGTCCACAGAGAAAAATAAACAACAGTTAGCCCTCAAATACAAGCCTCCTGCATCTGAGGATTCACTCAATTGTGAATCAAAAATATAAAAAGTAAATTTCTAGAAAGTTCCAAAAAAGCAAACCACTGTGCTGAAGGCACATGGATGAAGTGAGATGCAGCAGGCCTTCTCACCATTCCACGGCCTTTAGCCTCCACCACTCACCGTTCCGGCAGCGCCTACTTTGCACCCTGTTCCTGTGCTGTGTAGTTAGGCCTGCAACAGTTGCCCCTCTACTCTTTTTGCTTGTCATTAGTCCCTAAATAATACAGAATAACAACTCTGTACATTGCATTAGGTATTATAAGTAATCTAGAGCTGATTCAAAGTATGGGAGGAGACTATAGGGTTATACGCAAATACTGCACATTTTATATAAGGGACTTGAGGTCTACAGATTTTGGTATTCATGGAAATTCTCAAATGGAAGAAGGACTAGTCATTCACGAGCTTGAATTTCTAAAAGGCTCCTGGGGAGTGGAAGAGAAAAACACCTTCTAACCATGCATTTACTGCTGCTGGGTGTTTTCCATGTGCTGGTCAGCCAGGTAGGCACTGCACTGGACTGAGGAGAGGAGAGAAAACAGATTTGGTCTCTGTCTGTCTGGAATCAACAGCTAATGGCAGATGAGTTAAGTAAATTATTATATATGCACGAACTGCTGCAAGGACATTCAGGGGCACTATGTGATCCACGACAGGAGCCTGAGGCAACCGCATGTCATCTTCACAGCAATCTTGAAAGACTGATCTCCATAGCTTACAAAGGACCCTATGGTTCAAAGAAGTGGCTTGACAAAGGTCATGGCTGGCAAGAGTCAGAAAATATGGATTAAAACTGGTGTGCAGAACTGGTGGGCACAAAGTTAAAGAGTTAAAGAAACTTTCTTAGAGGAGAAGGTATTTAACTTCTTCCCTGGTTTCCACCTTGGCCCTCTTGAATTCATGGGCAATAGCAGAGGCTGAGGACCTGAGAGTAGACCAGGAACAATTCTAGATTTGGAGAGGAGGCAGAACCTGCGTTGATTCAATTTGAGGTTTCAGCACGGGGAGCAAAGTGCATCCTGACATGAAGGTGGCTAAGAGGGAGCTGGTGTTCAGCACTGGGGCACTGGAAATGGTATGCTAATGCGAGACACATGGTTATCACTGGTGCTACTCAGTGAAAGTGTGGAATAGGGAAGTCAATGCCCTTCTGAGTGTGCCTTTGCAGCTTCTGGGGGTAACCCACAGGGATTGGCAGGGGAGCAGAGATGTTTTCTACAGCTCCAAACCACCAGACACAATTGAAATGAATACACGAGTTACAAAGATAACGATGGGATAAAAACCTGGAAAGGTCAAAATCAAAGCCTGGAGTAGTCCACCCTTTTGTGCCTCCTCGGTGCTACTGGAAACAGACAGACTCAGAAAACATCGGGAAGGGCTCTATGGTGAAGACCATGGCACAGAAGTTAATCACAGAGGAAAGGTCAGGACTCAGGGCTTTCTCTTGCCACAATGAGAACTATTACAGCTAGAGCTGCTGCAAAAAGCGATTCTCACAAGCAGCCATGAGATCCTTGTAGGAATGCAGCAGTAAATGTGATACAAACCAAGTATGAAGAGAAAAAGAGAAAGAGGTTTATGGAGAAATAAATGGAGAGTATTAAAGAAAATCAATGCAACTGGCAATAACAGGAAAAGATTTTCTCTTTTGTTTTTCTAAGACTACACTATCCCATAAGCCAAGACGCACAGCATCCAATCACCTTTTTAGCCCAGTTTCTCAGTCTTTCAAGTGAAGAGAAATACAGACCCACATTTATTTACTCAGCCTAGCATCATGCTGGAGCCTCGCACAGTTCCCTGGTGCCAGCCACTGAGAAAGGCAGGGACACTTATCCCAAAAGCCTTCTCATGAGAGGACTTGCTCCACCGCTGAACTGTCCTGGACCCTGATGTTGCATAGTATGTGGCTCCTGCATTAGTGTGACCTATAGTTCCCAGGAACAAAGGCGGAATGTCTTTTCTTGACAGACACTGTGCCTCAGAAGTTCCAGAGTTTTCTAAGTGTTAGATTCAAGTCAGGCTTCAGGCCAAGAAGCAAGGAATTACACATAGAATGTATCAACGAAGAGTAGAAAACTAGGCCAGGCATAGGCAGGTAAGCAGAAGTGAAAGACAGCTAGGCCCACCAAAGCTGGTCAGAAGGCAGGGCCTGGGAGGAAGGTCCCTTACGATGTCAGGAAGCAGACAGAGTTGGGAGGTAGGACTGGTAGAGCAGGTCCAGAGGCTCAGGTGCTGCAATTGGAAGTATATCACCATCAAGTTGGCTAGGCTACAGTTAGGAGAGCTCAAAAGGTGGATGGGTTGTCCAGCAAGCACCAGTGCCCAGCTCTGGAAGGTCATTGGTGTGTTAAAGGGATGCTATCTTCTCTAACTCTGTGCTATAGTTTGAAGATAGTTTGTTCTCATCAACACTCAGGCTGAGGCTTCATTATTCAATGCAGCAGTGTTGGGAGGTGGGGTCTATTATGAAATATTTCAGTCATGGGAGTGGAGCATTCTTGAAAAAAACAAAACAAAACAAAACCAAGAAAGCAATGCTATCTCTTGGGAGCGAGTTTTGCTCTCCTGGACTAGACTTGGTGATCTGAAGAACAGGTTGACATAATGCAAGGCTCATGTCTCATGGTTCCTCTTTTACCATGTGACCTCTGCTGGACACATGGGCTTGCCCTTGTGTCCAGCATTTGCCATGAGGCCCTTATCAGAAGATGAGCAGATACGAGTGCCATGTTCCTAGGCTTCCAGAACCATGAGCCAAACTAAACTCAGTCTCAATTATTGTGGTATGGTAAGAGAAAATGAACTAAGAGATCCTGCAAATCTAGCAACATCAGGAAATGATGCTGCTGAGGCTGGATGGGTACTGCCCTGCTGTACTCCTGGTGTCTGTGCCTCCCGGGCACCTCTACAGGGACCAGACTGATGTCAATCATCTATGTAGACTACTTATTTGTGTACAATGCTTGCTTTTTGCTGGCTATGCTTTTCAAAGATTAAAAAAAAACTGTATTAAGAATATTTTACAGGGGCTGGAGTGGTAGCTAAGGGGCTGGAGCGATTGCCTGGCTTGCGTGAGGACCTAGGGTCAAACCCCAGCACCACATATATAACAAAGTGTCAGAGAAACAAAGTCCAAATGAAAAACTAAAAAAATAAAGTTAATTCTCTCTACTCTAAAGAAAAAAAAAAGAACATTATTAATAACAATAAGGAGTATATTAAAAATCCAATGGATCAGGAATTAGACAGTTTTATTACCTATATTAGAGTTTTCTAGATAGCTAATAAATCAGATATACTAAATAGACAGTTGAAATACACTACAAACCACTGAACTGTATATTTTTAAAAGGGTGAATTTTGTGGTATGTGAATTATATTTCATTTAAAAAAAATTATTGGAGAACTTGAAGACTGTTTTCCTACAATATACACAGATACAGATTCCCATAGATTCTGTAGCACAGATAATATAATCTCTCCTTTCCCTCATGTTCCACCTAGAAAATGGTTTACTCAGAAGTTGCTCAATGAAGGCTCCACTATGAAGTGGAGGCTCTTGGCACTTTCTTTTCTTTTTTTTTTATTAGAAGTATATAGAGATACAATTGAGGGGGAAACATTGCTGCTGAAGGAAATGCTATCATTATCTAACAATTTTTTAGTTGCCTATTTAGCTCCAGGCTGTTTATAAAGAATGGCACTTTTAGTTATCTTCCTGACAATGTCTTGGTAGAAAAGGAAACTGAGGTTCAGAGAGGTTATGTGACTTAGCCAAGTCTCATATCCAGCAGAATGGACCAGAGTCAGGATTCAGACCTAGGATTTGACTTCCAATCCTGTACTCCTTCCCACAACTCACCCTTTATGTTCAAACCTCAGGGTCAAGTTTAGTCAACTCTATGCTGAGGATTTACTTCGTAATCTATAATTTCCCTTTATTCATTCTGGTTTTTTTTTTTTTTTTGTGGCCACTTAATGACCATCAAGTCCACTACAGAGACTTCCTTTTTCTTCTGTCTAAAACTGAAATCCTGGTCTTTATTCCCTCCTGCTCCTTCCAGGTGAAGTTCTGTGGTATCACCCCACAAGCAATGGACCACTCTTAGACCCTTACTTACAAAAAATACCAAATTAAACCAAACCAAACTCCCACTCTGCTCTCCCTCTCTTGCCTGGATGCCTGAGTCTTTTGTGAAGTAGTGTTCTCTCAGACCCAGAACCATCTATGAGATCCCATCCTCTTATCTTGATGCCAGGGACACAGCAGGTACTCATAAGTACTTGCTGCAACTTGGAAAAGCCACATAGCTTTTGTGTACTTGTTGGAATTCAATCTTTAACAAAACCTACATAGGTCAGAATTGGGCATATAGAATTTTTAGCTACACCTGTCCATATAATTTATTTCCATTGTACCTGGGTGATATGAAATTTCATTGCATTTTGTTCCACTATTTACATGTGTGTGGATACATGTTTTTATGTATACATATAGATACACACACATTAATAAATATTGACTGTAGAAATCCATACAGTCACGAATAACATAAAGATGGTACCTACTACTTAAGGAACACTTCCTTTGTGTCAGAATTACTCTTTGACAGAAGAAAAAGTCAGGTCAGAGAGGGTTAGTGACCTCAAAGCTGGTAAGTAGGGCAGCCAAAGACAAGGCCAGGTTTTTCTTTTTCTATCAAATAAAACTTTCATTTGATTTGTCTCTGCCACCAAGAATAGTAACAATTCCACTTAATTTAGCATTGATTTATTTCCCTATGCAAAATTTCAAGTATCAATGAAGATGGAGATTAGAATAGACCCAGCTTTGATTAATTGGATATCACTTCACAGCTGTGTACAGACTGATGCACCATCATCCACATGGACTATGCATCCTGTGATCAGACATATTTTATTTTTTTGCTGAAAATTCTAGATGGAATATATGATGGAGTATGTAAGGTGATTCAGAACTGTACATATAGCACTCTACATACTAGTATCTCTCACACTATAAGGAAGGAGAACTTCTAGAATGATAGGAAATACAGTGCATTTTACAAACTCATAATCAAAATCTGTATCTTAATTATACATACCCTGTTTAACTATTTAGTTCAATCATGACCTCAAAAAGCATCAGGAGTTACCTACTAACTTGGCTCTTGAACTGGCTGGCTTCTGGGGAGCACATGAACTTGTCTTGATCTTGAAAATATTTGAAAATATTTTTTCACAGAGTTATGTTAACTAGTGCCTAAAATAACCCAAATTTTCAAATTCAACTTGGAAACTGATTTGTGGTACTTATTTAGGGCCACTTCTGAAGGAGGAAGGGAGAAAAAGGAATTTATATAAAGGATACCATATGGCTTCTACTGGGACCTTTTATTAGCTAAATTTAATTAGCACAGTGCCTAGTACATAACAAGTGCTCCATAAACACTTGTTGAATGAATATATAATTAACAAATGGCAACATACAGACTCTATAATAAGCAAGTCACCAAGAAGACAACATGAAGAATTTGTCCATAAAATTCTGATAATAGGTACAACTTATTCTCTGGTACTTTAAGGGAGGACATTAGTAAGGAAAGCTTTACTATCAGATGGCCTTGGATTTCAAGGGCAGGCTCACTTAGTTGTCTGAGTCGCTAAACCTCTCTGAGTTTCAACTTCCTAACATATATAAGGGAGCTACTAATTTACTTTGCAGCTTGATTTTAAAGATTTGCAATAATGTGTCTAAAGAGCTTACTACAAACATGGAACCCAGTGGATGGTAACTGTTAGTATGAAAGGAATTGCTGATTGTCATCAGCAAGCTAATCCTTTTATCCAGAAATGAGAAGGCTTTCCCTACAAGGTTAGAGATCCCTCAGCTAAGGTAGAGAACATTCTCATTTTCACTTTCAAAGTCAAGGGAATGGCACAGATCTAAAGTAGAAAGGAACCAGCAGCACATGTTTTTAAATATTCATAAGGGCTGGAAATGTCTTACTCCTTTCGTTTTCTCTGCCATCTGCTTTTGTTTCTTTTCTTTTCATTCTTATGCCACAGCTGCAAATGAAAACAACCATACAATAACTCAAGTTAAATAAAAAAAAAATCAAAATAAAAACAATCTGAGGGGTAAAAAGAGAATATGAATTATAAAGTTTCCTTCTGAGCTCACAAGGCACCTGAAACAAGAATAACATCTGATGTGAGTTAAACCTTCTGGAAACCAAAATCCATGTCCCACATTGTAGTAAGGCGCTAGGAGCAATCATCATTAACTAAGTATCCCCTACATGCTCCTTGATGATCAATCCCTTATTCCTATAGTTTCCTCACAGGATGTTATACTCATTTTACAGAAAAAGACATTGCAGATCAGAGAATTAAAATAGATTTTTAATAGTTACACAGCTAATAAGAGATGAGAATTAAGATTTGAATCCAGGTCTGTCTGAATCTAAGACCAAAGCACCTTCCACTCTATCAGGCTCTTGCCAAATGGGAAGAGACGTGAAAAAATTAATTTGGGAAATATTTAAGACAGACCATTTGTACCAAACCGATTTATTCAAATAATTAAAATCTGTAATTATAGCTCTAATTAAGGTTAACTCAGATAATTGGTTGTTGTCTTTGTGAATGTGCAATTAGTCTTCCACATAATTGCAGGGTTTTCAGTATCATACTTTCCATTTATTAACTGCATGCAAACTGGAGCTTTCCTCTACTGGCCTCCGGTCTACTGAAAGCTGTGATACAGCTTTGGGGGTCTCTGGGACCTATGATACTAACAGCAGGGGCTGAGCTCAGCCCCATTTAACATGTCTTTGTCCAGAGGTCAATGAACACTGCATCTTCAAGTGCAAAGGAAAAAGCTCTTGTGGCCTACACTGTTGTCTTGAAAACTCCTAGCAGCATGTACCTGAAGAAAAACTGGCAGCAGTGGTCCTTATGTGTTAATTACACTTGTGAAGTCTATTATGCATAGAAAGGGCACCTGCTGGCAGTGAAAATGACTAGAATCCGCCCTTCCTGTGCAGTGAGTAAATTGAGAGTTCATTTCTACAGGAGATAATAGTTTTCAGATTCCATTTCATGTATCCCCTGCATGGGGACATACTTAACATTTAAATCATCTGCAGAGGAACAAACCTCCTTCAAATTTACATGTTTCGGGTTCCTAGCACTTTACTTAAAATGCTAGTTATCCCTGCTAGCTCTTACCACCAAGGATGAAACTCAAGGGTGCTGAAAGTAACCCAGCACAATAGAATAAAGTTATTAGCATTGATTCAAATTTCATGACTTTTGTAGTTTCTCACCACAGTAGAGTCAGTAAGCTGAAGTTGACCAAGCTAAGCCTTGATTGGAGGGGTTGCTTTTCTCATCAGATCTCTCATTTCATCATTCTTACATCTTACAGTTAACAGACAGACACCAATCCCTCCTGGCCTGTTACCATCCTTTGGTCAGATGTCAAAAAGTTCTTTTGAGAAGAGACCAGGAGTGAGACTTTCACACAAACACAGAGACTTCCCAGATGCAACTTCACCAAAAAAACCTACCCAGGCACCCATAATCCTACATCTTAACTTTGATTCTTTGAAGTTTGGGGTAAACAGGGTTCAACATCCTTCCTCGCCAAGTCTTCTCTTCAAAGTTGGACCTGCCAACAACATTGCCCTCAGTCAGGGTGGTAACCAAGTTCCCAACAGTGCCGGACTCAGAGATGAAGTTGGAAAGAGGATCCTGGATTGGCTTTCACAGAAAAGAGCAAAGCAGCTAACAAATCCTCTAACCAATCAAGATGGGAGAGATGTTAGCTGGAAAGAAAAACTGGCTTGAACAAACACTGATTTTTCAAAAGAAAGCTTTTTCAATTATAACAACCACACTTATTCATGGTAAAAATATTTGAAAATTTGGAAAATAATATAAAAATCATGCTGGAACCTTCTCCTCCTCTCCATCATAAATCACTATTATACATTTTGGTATATTTCTTTCCAGACCTGTCCGCCTCTCAAATGTACACACATACATTGAATTCTTGTGTTATGAATTCATATAATTCTTGTTTGTTTTTATAAGGATGGACAATACATACTGTCTACCATGGGTTCATGGTAAACCTCTTGAGGTCATGGTCTACTGACCTATGAAATGGACCTAATCACACCTGCCTTGAAGGGCACGGAAGAACCGAGATCACAGGTGTGAAAGTTCAGTGGCTGGGGCTGAGGAGTCATTCGACGATGGGGGCTACTATTATCATTGATGTTACTTAAATGGCTTTTGTTCTTCTTCATGGTTCTAGAATTTTATAACCTGCTGGTCTTAAAGTAGCTAACAATTTAGCAACCAAAACTTTCCAAATAAAGGAAAGCTAAAGTTGTACTATTTGGCATAAGTGACAGCTGATTCTCCCAGCCCTATCCACCCCTGAATACAGAACCCCTGTGTTCTTTTCTGAGGTCAGTGCTGACACCTGCAGGTTGAGTCTCCCCAGAGGTGGGGATGGGGTTCTGAGGCTGCCCTTTAATGCACTGTCTAGGCTGTGACACATGGGGAGTGTCTTTTCTCATGTGGCATGTCTGTGAGGAAGGGATGTGCATCTGCGAAGGGGACATGTCCCTGTGAGGGTGTAACGGCTGTGAGGGGAAGGGATTGTCATCAGACTGCTGAGGGGGCCAGTGGTCTGTGAGTCTGTCTTGGGCTATGTATGTCTCCTTCCTACCTTCATTTCTGTCTCTCCCTTTTACTTTCCTTGAGTATGTAGCTTATTTGTTCTCTTCCCCTCCAACTCCCTTTATCTCCTTGCTCCAGCATCCCAATCTTTCATCCAAATGGCAACAAACACTAGTAGACAGCAAACATGGTCCTTTTCTCTGAGATGCATGGCAGTGAAGAAAACAAAGACAGCTGGTTAGAAACTCAAAAAGAACAGCAAGAGAGGAAGGTCTAGATAGAAGAATGGGGTGCCCAAGCACATCTGCGGTGAGAGGGAGGGAGGAGGAAGGGCACTTAACCACACCAGGGAGCTCAGTTCCAGAAAACCCTCAGGAAACAGAAGCTTGGCTAAGGTGAGGTCAATGGCTTTAAACAAACTGCTCTTCCTTCCTCACAGGTGGCAGGAGAGGAGGAGGGGAAATACAGGTCCTGAGCACAGGTCTTGGGAAGGGGAGAAAGGCAGTTAGAGAGCTTTCAGGATATGGTGAGGCCTATCCCTGAGTCTGGGGCAAGGTGGGTGGAATGAGGCTCAGGGCTGACTGCAAGGGAACAGGGCAAGCTGAGGGCAGGCAGCATCGCTTTCCAGTCAGTCTTGTCTGCAGTGCCTTCCAGACTTTCCCCAGTCATTTCTATCAGCTGAGGAATAGACAAGAAGATGGGGTGGGGCAGCGTTAGTGGCGAGGCCAGAGTCTCCAGGAAAATGGCAAAGTACTCTGGAACAGCACCCCTCTCACAGATCTTAGCAGCTTGAGAACGCATGATTTCTCTGTGTGCCTGTCTTCTATATCTAACTCTCTGAGCCCCTTTTGATGGAGACTCACTCTTACCTCAGCCTTCCCTGCACTTAGCACAGTGCCTAACACAGAGTATCGTTAAACAATTTACTGAACTGAAAAAGTTAAAAAAAGTCCAGGCCAAGTACGATAGCAAGAAAACTTAAAGAGGTAGAACTCAAAGGAAGTGACAAGGAGGCTAGGGGAAAGACATGGTAGAGACAAGGTATTTAGAAGACAGGGAGTTGCTGAAGCAGTCAAGGAGTAAGGTCGGAGTCAGAGGGGAGAACCAGAAGACAGAAACGTGGAACCAGGTCAATGACACCAGGCATGTCACCTTGCTGGGTGGCTGATGGTGGTTTGTTTTTTTCCCTCTTCTATGAAGTGCTTTTGTACATATAATTGTTTGGAAACAATGTAAGGAATACATTCTAATATTTTTAGTCCAATGGACTTAAGGGAAGAGATTCAGTCACTTGACCTTAGTTACACAGCTGGGCAATAATTGAGTTCTCTCAGTTCTGTCCTTGTTTGTGATACGCCATGGACTCTGATGAAAGGAAGTAACTTCTGTACAAATGACTAAATAAAGCCAATGTGGGTTCAGTAGGGGTTAGGGAGGCTAACAGTGTAGCTTCTGAAGCCACAGGGGACAGCAGGGAAAGAGACGGAAAGGAGATGAGGAGCTGGAGAAAAACCAACAACAGTGACAGAGCAGTGCAGAAAGTTCCTAGGCTCTGTGCTAGAACCCAAAGGATGGAGTGGATCCGCACCAGGCTATGGCAGAGGTGACTGGTGTCTGATGATCTTCACTTTGACCTGGGAGCAAAAGGAGCAACTTCCACAGGAGAGGGTTCAGCACTCCATGGAGTCCCCAGTGGGGTTCCTGAGAGGGACCTAGGAGTTTGAAAACAACCCCTGAAGAAAGGAAGAAACCCAATCATTTAATGGTGAATAAAGTGAATTTATCATGAGGGATTTAAATTTTTATCCTTTCCTATCTGCAAAAACTATACCTCCTCCTACCCACTCCAGAAGAGATGGAAAACAAAATCTAGACCAGCAGTACCTGCAAGACGTGATTAACTGAAAATAATTTCCAAAATAAACAAAGATATAAAAAGATATAGTGAAGAAAATGTGGGGCCCAGACCCAGCGTGAATCAAGGAGAAATTTTAAATAAGCCAGGATTACATACTTCATATGGTAGGAACATACTGCTTCTTAATTTTATAAAAGGTGGGAGAAAGATACCCACCTTAATAAGAAAGATCTGTAATAAAGAAAGGACCACAATTTTTATTTGTTGGCCCTGAGCTACATCTTCCTTTATACATGGCTTCCTGAGAGCAAGCTGAGACCAATGCACTCAAATTAGGAACGACTGCAGAATGCCTTTAAGCTCCCAAGACAATTTGGCTACCTGGGTAAATATTTTCAGTGACATGATTGCAAAAGAGCAACAATTATGACTGCCCTGAACTCAGTTATTTGGAACCAATGGTAAATGTTCTGAATCATTTGTTCTTAGAGAGAGAAAGATAAAGAAAGAATAAATTTTATTTAGTCTTTCACCTGGTTTTGGTTGCTCCAATACTTTATTGTGTACATGGTGCAGGGGTTCAAACTTGCAACCTCACACATGCCAGGCAAGCACTATAACCACCAAGCCACTGCTCCAGCCCCCTGAATCATTTGTTCTTAAGTGACAGGACTGTAATAGCTCAAAAGAGTCCATATCTACTGAAACTCTCCAATTCTGGCAGGCAGTGAGTACCTTTTCCTACATTGTGCTCCCTTATCAATATCTGCTGATACAGACTATTTGGGGACAATGTCTTTTATCACATTACATTGAGGAAAAAAATTATTTGTAAGGAGAACAAAAAATTATTTGTAATTGGCCACACAGACCATCTTTTTTTGGTCATCTACTGAAGACAGTAAGGAGAACAATACTTCAGCAGAAATTTTAATAACTAAGCACCTACCACAAGCCAGCTTTTCTAAATGGTGCTTCATCTGCTGTCTCTTTTCATCTTTATGCAATTATGTATTGAACAACTTCCTCTTACAGATGAGGAAACAAAGTCCTAGCCTGTCCAAGTCAACTCCAAAGCTTCCCTCCTTTCTTTCACTAAAACGCATTTCACTGGGGCTGAAGCAGTGGTTCAGTGGTTACAGCACTTCCCTGGCAAGCGCGAGGACGCGAGTTCAAACCCCAGCACCACGTACACAATGAAGTGTCTGAGAATTGAAAGTCACATGAAAAACTAAATAAAGATTGCTTCTCTCTTTCTCTCTGTCCCCTCTTTCTTAAAAAAAAAAAAAACCAAAAAAACCCAAAAACAAACAAAAAAACCATGTTTCACTGAATCGTGAGATTCTCACCAAAAAAACTCAGACAGGTTTGAAGTCTGGCTTATGCTCCCAAACCACAGGTGAAAGCGAGTCTGATGGGACGTGCTAGGGCATGGTTGAAACATGAAGACCTTGGGGATCTCAACTGCAACTGTCACCAGTTTCTAATCTGTCTGAGGGTTTAAAAGCACATGACCTCTTGGTGCCTTGGTTTCTCCAAACTGAGAAATGGGAAAAGTATTACCTACTCTCTCTCTCTCTTTTTTTTTTTTTAAAGAGAAAGGGACAGTGAGAGAGAGAGAGAGAGAGAAACAAATTTTTTTAAAAGAGAGAAACAACTTTATTTAGTTTTTCACATGGCTTTAGTTGCTCCAACACTCAGTTGTGTACATGGTGCTTGGGTTTGAACCCGGGTCCTCGTGCTCGCCCGGCAGGCGCCGAAACCACCAAAACTGCTGAGCCACTGCTCTAGCCCCACTATTTTTTTTTTTAAGAGAGGACAGTGAGAGACAGAGCGAATCAATTTTTATTGAGTTTTTCACATGGATTTTGTTGCTCGGAAACTTAGTTGTGTATGTGGTGCTGGGGTTTGAACCCGTGTATTTGTGCATGCCAGGAAAGCACCGTAACCACCGAGCAACCGCTCCACCCCCTTACCTACTCTCTTGAATGCTTCAGAATGTTATGACACATATCAAAGTTATTTGGAAACAACAACAACAACAAAAAGTCATGCAATCAGGTACTCTTAAAACTCATGCTGTTTTTGGAATATTTTTAATTTAGAGTTACCTGTGGCATGAACACGTTACAGACCTAACATTCCTGGTCTCGGAAGAGAGAAAGCAGAGAGCAGGGTGCGCAGCAGCCTTACCAGCAGTAGTCCAGCAGGTGCGGAGGCAATACAGGGATGTACACATGTTGCCAGTACATGGGGTAGAGCATCGCGGCTGCACCATGGATGCAGGCAGTCAACTGCAAGAGAAGCAGAGCAGAGATTCAGAGCTAAAAAACAAAGTGAGGAAGCAACGTTGTTGGATTTCAGCAAGAAGATTGAATGTGTACATATCAACATGTTTAAAAATAAGCTGAGGAGTCTGGAGAAACTAAGTGAATTCAATCACCCTAATGCAGGTTTAGGAAGAGGTTTTACTTTGAAAACCTATTTTCTCCCTATTATAAAGCTAATACAAGGCTGGTGGTGTAGCTCAGTGGGAGAGTGCTTGCCTAGTATACATGAAGCTGTGGGTTCCACTCCAAAGGGGGAAAAATTACTAATGCACAATTAGAGCAGAAATTTTGGAAAATGGAGAAAAAGATAAAAGAAAACAAGAGGAGCTGGAGTGGTGGCTCGGGGGTTACAGCGCTTGCTGGGCATGCGCAAGTACACGGGTTCAAACCCCAGCACCCACGGACACAACTAAGTGTTAGAGCAATGAAAGCCATGTGAAAAATGCAATAAAAATTGATTCTCTCTCTCTCACTGTCCTTCTCTCTTAAAAAAAAAAAAAGAAAAAAGAAAACAAGAGTCAACACTATCTGAAGACTATTTAACATTTCAGGGTATTATATACATAAGCACTTATATTTCCTTTTCTAACAAAATTAAGATCACTATAGTGCTCTTCTGCTCTTTTTTAAAGTTAACATTTTTGATGCCATTTTCCCATATCTTTAAATATTCTTAGAAAATATATCTTTTAATGATACTCAATGAATTTCACATACTTAACTACTCCTTTTATCATTAAGTTATATGATCTCCTCAGGTCAATTTTTTATGTATGGTTCCTGGATATAGAATTCAGAGACAAAGCTTATGCATATTTTAAGGCATGTAGTAAGTATAACAACATAAATATCAGAAATATGTTAATATAAAAAACGGAGAAGGAGGGAGGCTCTTTATACTCCCCCGGCCTTGTGCTACGAAGCTGGTCTTGCTGCTTCTCACCAGCACCAAGTATTGTAGGCAAGTTAGCAACTTTAAACTTGTGCCTAACTTTTATTTTTATTTCTCTGATCATTGAATATTGAATATTTCTTGCCTATATTTCTTAGGTAGAAAGTCTGTTAATATTCTCAGCATAATTAAAAAGTAAGATTAGTATTTTAAAAGTTGATTTATAAAAAGCACTGATGATTTGCAAAGGATACCAATGCTTTATGATGTTTTTGAAAATAATTTATCCTTAATTTTCTCTGAATTTCTAAGTGAAGAGACAGTTAAAATAATTATGTAGACTAATCTTTACCTTAGTGGTGATTTCTACTTTATCCTAAGAATGTACTCCAAAATTTCTCCCAGCACTTAACTCTTTAATCCATCTGGAATTAATTTAGTTTTAAGAACTGAGGTGAGAATTTATTTTTTCCACATAGTTAATCAATTGCTCTGGCACTGTTTACTGGCTAATCCTTCCTCTCTCTATTCTCTTGACATGTCCCTATTTTTAATACACCCCCCCTTTTTTTTTTTAAAGAGCTAGATATATAACAAAAAATACAAGTGCTACAAAATTCAATATGGCAAAAAGAAAGAAAAAGAATCTTAGGAGGTATGGCTATGAAGTGACAAAAGCCAACAACACATGTTTCTTTCTGTCTTTTTTCTTTAATGTTTCTTGGTTTCTGGGAAGCCTGTTCCCATGAGGACTTTGCTTCTTTTGGAAGCTGTTAACTGGTCTTTGCTGACAGAAGGACATTTACTTGGCGAAAGAGTGATGTGCCAAGGCCCAGTTAAAAGAATCCCAGAGGTTAGTGTAAAATGAACAGCTTTAAATTGGATATTCTGCTGATGTTTTGCAGTTGTGAGAGCTGTGTATTAAAGCCAGGGCACCACTTCCCCGGCCTCCTTTTCCCTCTAGACCCTGTTCTTTAAATCAGGTATATGCCACGAACAGGAGAGGATCCAGCGAGCATCAGAGAGCTGCTCCCAACGAATCCACCAAGACTCTGAGGTCCAATCCATCCTTCCCTATCTATTTTGGTAGGTTCCCTGACAAAGGAGGGATATACATGTATATACATGACTAATCCCTTCAGGGTTTCTCAGAGATGAAAATCCTCGCTGGTGTGGAGTGAGAAATGAACCAACCTTACACAGCTCCACCCTGAAGTTAGGCTGGAGGGCTACTCTGGGCTTCGGCTGCAGCTCTTTCTGCGCTCAGCCCTGAACCAGCGCCACAGCGCACTCCTTACCATGCCGGTCCAGACACATCACTTCCTACTCAATGGCCCTGAGGCACGACTGGCACTGGATGTCTCCACCAGGTCCCAGTCTACCTGTGAAGCAGCATCTCCAGCCACAGTCTGGAGCGCCTTCTCTAAGCCCCCTTGGAGTGCACCATTTGCAGAGGCAGGAACAGGTGTGGGCTCCTTTTCCTCACCTCTCTCTTCTCATCCCCGAGTAGCCCAGATTCGCACCCCAGCAAACTCCTCTCTTAGGCCTCTGCACACATACCCTCTGCTCTCTGAAGCCTTGCCTTGGTTCCCGTGGGCTTCTGTCCCCATTATTAACTGGACTGTAACTGTCTGTAGTTTGTATCCTGATTATAAAGCACACAAAGTCCCTGTTTCTCTTCATCCCTGCGTTCTCGGTGACACAGCATACATAAAATTGCTAGTTAATGGTATCTGTCCTGAACAAATAAAAAACAATTCCTACTTAGCATATATTCACAACATAAAGGTGGCTGGTGGCCTGGCTTCAACAGTACTATACCACCATTTTCATGAGTACCACAGAGTGGTGCATATGACTCAAATTCCAAAACAATAACGACATGCTTGCACATACAACATGCCACTTATTCAAAAACATGCCTACTATATAACTCTAAAACCTATCAAATAAATAAAACACTTCAAAACCCATAAGGTGCTTTACAAACACAAAGTAACATAATCTCACAATTTCATTTGTAATTCTACCAAAAAGTCATTGGATAGAGTGGTCCTGTTTCAAACAGAACTTGATTAGCTTCTTTTTAGCTGCAGCTGTTTGGGGTCAAAATCTTATCCTCAAGGAATGTTCTTTCCATGTATCTTTAGCCTCAAAATAAGTCTACCAAGCCAAATGTCAAGGGGGAAAAAAACTTATCTGTCAAGAAAAAACAAACAAACAAAGCTTTTAAGGTGCTTGATCATTTCATTACAGGATTTTCTAAGGGCCAAATCTCTGCAGTAGGGTAAAATGCATTCACCCATAAGATTAAGAAAACAAACAAACAAAACAGGGAATTATTTGGCTCTTTTCCAAAAATACTAAATAGCACAAATTATGAGCATCATTACTTAAGAATAGCAGCTAAGCTGATTATAAGACAACTTTGACTATATATCTATGCTTAACGACAGATAATGTATTATGACACATAAAATATCACTACTTATTTTTTAAAAATTCTAAGCCTATTTCTAAAAATGAGAGTCCTAAAGGACTATGCTCATTTTTTTAAAAAAAGACAAAAATTTAAAATAATGAAAGTATACAATTTGGAGGGTATTCAACAAAGAGATATTGTGAATATTTAATTAAAGTGCAAGTTGAGGAAAATGATCCTATCAAAATCTCACTCAGTGGGAGAATAGAAAGAAAGTATGTGTAAAATTTGCCCAAAGTCATTAGTCACAATGAATATTCATCAGAAGCCAATTATCAATCCCATTTAATGACACCCCAAAAGATTTTGCCCTGCAGCAGCTGAATAGTCTAAGACTCCAGACAAAACTAGACAAATTATACAGCCAACAGCCAGTCTAGCCAGGACACAGATTGGAAAGTAAACCACTGGTGGGGTTTTGGCTGTACTTTAGCAAATTCTGTCCTCAATTACAGGTGTACAAGGTCAGTTATATCTTGGAGCTTTCTATAGAGCTCCATTAAGTTTTCTTTGAGGCTGAGGGAGAGGAGAGAAGACAGAGGGGGTAGGACATGAATGGAGAAGAATCAATGCTAAAAGTGGGAAAATCATAAGGACACTTTCTCTCTCTCTCTCTCTCTCTCTCTCTCTCGTTTAAGGTATTTCTCAGAAATAAGGCACGGATTGTCAAAATCTCAGATTCCAGTGCCTCAGCTGATTCCTAACTGCAGCTTTGCAATTTAAAATGGAATTAAAAATAAGAATCTCTTCTTTAAAAAAAAAAAGTCCCTGCAGTATAAGTACACTTGCAAAGCACTGCTTTAAAGGAACATGTGTGTGGCCAAGTAAGGAAATGGTCTCAGAGGTGAAATTACTTGCTCAGGACCACTTGCTAGTAAGTGACAGAACTGGGACTCACATTCAGGTCTGTCAGACTGTAATGGGCACTGTTTCCACAATGTATAAATTAACTTCTAAAGTATTTGTGTGCCTATCCTGTGCCATTCACAGTGCTGAGGATTCTGAAACAGATGAGATGTAGTTCCTGTCGCCACTCCCCAATTACGTAGATATGCATTTGCTTCACTGTTAGACGACCGCATATCTAGAATAAAATAGCAGCAACAGGAAATAATCTTTTTTTTTTTTAAGAAAAAAACCCAATTTATTACATGCCTAAAGCATAGGAGTATTAGACTCAAAAATAATAATTTTTAAAACAAACACAGATCTGATCATTTCCTGGGGATTAGTCACATTTAACTAAAGTGTTACAGTGCCTTTAATCCACAGGAAATTCTAGACAAGAAACTAATGACTCTTAGTCAAAGGGAAAGGTTTACATGACATTTGAGGCATACATATCTGAAAGTCTAGCTTTCTGTTACATTCTTGTCTGTATACTTGCAGAGTCTTCCACTCTCTTTTTGATATAAGCAAGCTACTTCCTTTCCTGGGTCTCAATTTCTCCTATATATAAAATGAAAGTCTGGGCTACAAGATTCCTGCGGAAGTTTAGAATCCTCCTCAAAGTTGGTCATGCTTCCTTCTCCCTGCAGCTACAGGGGCTCTTAGGAGCATGGAGGCTCCAGATGTGCGTTCCACAAGGACAGAGATTATACTGGAAGCCTTTCCTTATCTCCTAGGTTTGACAGTGAGTGGGGTGCTGTGTAGATGTTTGGGAATGTGAGCATGCCTCCAGTTCAGTATCATGAGGAATAGGCGGCATTATCAGACATTTCACAAACTGCAATTGCTTAATAGATCACAACTAGAAGCTGAAATTTTTTTAAAAAAAGTATTGAGATTCCAGTTCTACACATTGGCAGAGGAAAAAAAATCAGATGGTCACAGTCATTCTTCACATCTTAGAACTCAAAATGTTAAACAACAAAAGTAACACCTGCTTCAGAGTTATTTGACTTTCCTCTCTGAACCTAAACATAAGGAAATCGATAAAACAAAGGATAAAGGGGAGAAAAAAACCAGATTACTAACTTTAAAGTCAAGTTATTTCTAAGTCTATTAATTTCAACCAAGAATTATCCTAGTTATGGAAGATGTGGAGCGTTTTGCCAAAGTTGTTAAGCTCTCTCAACTTGAGAATTAGATCATTTTATTTCATTACAAACCATCTTTGTAGCCATCAGGATATAAATGGTGCCATGATTCAAACAGTGCTGTGGTTTTGGTTTGTTTTTTTTTTTTAATTATGATTTATTCTCAAATGGAAAATCCAGTGTAAGATCAGCAAACAGTTTTAAGCAACATCAGCCGGGACTCCATAAATTAACCTAGGTCGACCCTTCCATAAGTATGAGAAAAACCTTTAATTATAAACAGTTCAGTCAAGCTTCAACTGTGTTTACTATATTTGCCAGGGGAAGAGTTTTAAGAAACTATCAAAGATGATTTAGCAGAGAGGCAACTTCGAAAGTCTCAGAAATCAAAGAAATTTCCACTAGTCTAGGCAGATGCCAGATGTGTGAATGAAAATACGGAAAAAGGCAAAGAATGCCCTGCTTTTTTTAGCAGCTGAAACTCAGTGCTTCTTCTGAGGATGGATAAAGAGAATAATGTTCCTTCAAGTAGGCTCTCGTCTTAGTAGGGACTCATCTTTCTCCATTATCGTTTGGGGGAAGAAAAGGAAAAACAAACAAAAAACCCCAACATGGACACCTTCCCCCAAGAGCAATATCGCCTGGTCAAGAGGAAACGTACTCAAGCAAGTGCCTGCCTACTTAATCACTTCTCTTTACATTTTTTAAAGCTACCTATCAGCTAGAGCAATCAGAGTAAGTTATTAACCAGGGTAATAAGTTTTTCCTGCCAAGATTTGACTCCTCAAAACATCAAAGCAACTAAAACTGCCAAAGCTCTAGCTAAAAGCAGAGACAGAAACTATACTGTAAAGAAGCCCATAGTACCACGCGTGAAGAAACAGCTTTCTTCTCATCATCTAGGTGAAAAAGAAAAAGGCAAAGTTACATGGAGATTGATAACAATTCACTGAAATACAGGGACAGCAATTATGCAGCCACTAGTCCATTCTGTGCATTACTAACTGATCATGGAGTTGGGATGTGGCTGGGGACCCCCCTTGACACATACCTGTTGTCAATGAATCAAAGTGCACACTCAAGGAGAAATCTGTATTCCAACTCAAGCTAGTATAAGTGAATCTATATTTCTTTATAAATAATTCTAAGATTACAACTTATGTTAAGCTAATGGTTTATGGTATTACTTTACAAGGAATAACATTTTTTAAAGAAAGTAAACATAACTGAACATGGAGTTGAGAGTACCTGTTTGTCAGGTACTCATACACAAAGATGGAACAAAGGAAACTTGATGTGGTAAGTTGCTAAATCCCCATGCAGGTAGGAAAGGAAAAAAAAGATTCTCCCCTGTAGAGTTTTGTTGTGCAAATCAAACCTTAGAAAATGTCAATAAACTCAGAAAGATTAAAGCCATAAAACAGATACTATGACATCACTTAATTAGCATTTATTCTATGCCAAACACAGAAGGTAGCACTTCACATATATTTAATCCATTTAATCTTCACAATAGCCCTCAAAGGGAAGTAGCAGTATTGTTTCCATTTTACAGGTGGGGAAACTTGCATAAGGGCCATAGAACTCATGGCAGAGCTAGGAAGTGAGCTGAGTGAAGTCAGTCCTGAATCTGTGCTCGTAGCTCACGTGAAACTGCCTCTCTGCTCTGATTTGTATTAATCTGACAATTACTGGGTATCCACTATGTGTATATGCCATGCCCTGGAGCAATTTAAAAGAGAGAGAGAAAGATCAAAATGCAAACAATCAACTTTAACACAAAAGCATTATGAAAGAGGTGCTACAATAGAGGTTCAAGTGTGTCAGCATATAAAGAAGGAATCCCTAATTCTGCCTGGGGCGAGCATCGGGTGGCATAGACTGGAGGCGGAGCACTTTGAGCCTGGAGGACGGTGAGGTTGCTCATTCTCTTCCCTAGGGGGTGGGGGGCAACCAGGCGAAATGGTGGGTCAAGTGAGCATGGTAGTTCACTAGGCCACTCAAGCTCTAGGTAGTTAGTGATGACTGCAAAGACTTGAACAAGAAATGACCATTTAGTCAGTGAGTAAGTACTAGTGAAGGGGAGTGGGTGTGGAAAACCTCTCATGTTGATACGACTATCATCTGTGGAATGGATTCTTCACCATCCACTGGTGCCAATTACGCAAGTGGAATGTGACTGCTCTCGCGTGGTCTCTATCACCCTGCTGGCTTCTGAGAGCCCACAAAGATGAGATTCAGTGTTAAGTGACATTTACTGCATGAGTAGTATGTGCCCAGTGCTGGACTTCAGTTATTCATGTCTATAACGGTGAATCTTTCACTATTCCCATTTTTACAGAAGATGGCAGAGAGACTTCAACAGTCATCTTGTCCACAGTCACTTGACTAGAAGATTAAATACACAGCAAAGGTAGAAAATGAAGAAAATTAACCTTCCTTAAAATTTGAAACCCTCTTCCCTGACCCTGCCATCAGTGTCCTCTTTCGGGGAAAAAGGTGTCCCAAAAGGATGCATATGAGCCTAGCTGGATGTCTATGTAGTCATCAAGGTAGTAGCAAAGCAAAAATGTGAATTTTCATAAGTCTGTACCAACCCATGACTGCATGGTCCAATCTTACAACCTACTACTTCAGTTCAACAAAGAGACCATAATTCTTGCCTACAGAAACAACATAAGAAATTATGTCCTTGCTCCCAGTGACACTACATAGTAGGTGCTCAAGTTTCCTTAATGAAAGCTGCAGAGATGTCTGCCAATGTGGATGCCATTTACGGATTTTCAAGTACATTAAGGTGTGAGTAATTTGGATATTACCCATTAGTTGTTTTTGGTAGAGCTTTGATTCATAATAGCCATATAAGAAATAAACTACTAGTCCTACAAACTAAGGACCATACAAATTTATTTTATAAATTGCCCACATTACTAAAATAATAAAATTTTACGTCATTTTTTAAAATGAAATGGCTAAAAAGAAACAATCCTCTCTCTAGATATATTTACACACATGCACCCCGAATCACACTGGTGGACTGCATAGGCACTGCTTAACATTACCGAGAGTATGAATAAATTATATTTAGCAAAGACCTTCTCTAGACCAGCCATGGCCAAAATCAAAGCTCTGCCAAAGAGAAGTTGAAGAAAAACAAATAATCGTTTAAGTGCTAATCTGTACTCATAGTCACCTTCTACAGAAGTGTAATCAGTCTTTATCAATCAGTCTCTATCATGTAGCCTCAAAATGAAAATGAGTCTAAGTGTGGCTCAGCAGTTTTGGTGCTTGCCTGGCATGCACAGGGACGCGGGTTCAAACCCCAGCACCACGTACACAATGAAGTGTCACAGCAACAAAAGTCAAACGAAAAACTAAATAAAATTGATTTTCTCTCTTTAAAAAAATGAGTCTAAGAATGCAAAATAACAACCACCAATAGAGAAATATTTTTTCCTTAGAGAACTGTCTATTTACTGGCTCCAAATCTGGCCAGCCTATCTATTATTTGGGAAACCTTAAAAAAATACAAATTCCCTGGTTCCATGCTAGATATTTTGAATTAGAATATCTGGAGATGTTGCCCACAAACCTTATTTTTAACAAGTTCTCTGGGAATCTGAATCCTGCATCTATTACAAAGCAGATGCTCAGAGGTTGTTGAAGCAATGGGAGAAGAGTCAGGAGAGAAAGGTATAAACCAGTAGAGAGATCTCAGCTGGTTGAAGTCATATCAAAGTATCACAAATTAAACTATGAATGTTGTATATCATATCTCTCTAGCATCTCAAGATTCTCTTCATTCCAGTTACAGTTCAACACAAACAAGAGAAAAACCAACTCGCACGTAATTAAATGAATATAGTTCAAGAAACAGTTAATTATATTTACATTTAAAAAGCAGAGGAAAACCACATAAATAAAATACATCAATCTTTCCTCCTAATTCCTGTCAATGGAAGTTCCTTTCATTTATCTTTAACCATTTTTAATATTCTCCAAGCCGCAATAAAACTTTATGTAATGGAGATTAGAGAGGCTATGGTATTTGCAAGTTTGGCGGCAGAGTCTGTATTTCATGCCACTTCATTACATTTTGTTAAGGATTTCCCTCTTCACCAAAAGGATTACTTCTCTTCTCACTTCTTTGAATACTCTTCTTAGGTTGTTGGTGTGAACTAGGTTAATCTCTCTTTTAACATATAAAAGATGAACAAACAAAATGTTCGATTTATTTTATTTTTTAAATAGAACACTAAATTTAGTCTTAGAATTCTCTGTTTGGGAAGTTTCCAGTTACAAGGTCTTGGCTTCCCTTGAGCACAGTTTGAAACAAAATAATGCAGTTTGTTCCTACGGCTGGAACATGCAGAGTGGAGTGTGCAGGCAAAGAAACCCTGGCTTGGAGCCAGTATTTCAAACCTCCTTAAACTGCCACTCTTTTCTCTGCTTCAAGGGCTGCAGATAAGCAAACAGGATTAGTTTTTTTTTGTCATCCAAAAGAAGTAGAAAAGCTTCACACACTTTAGGTGTCCAGTCCACTATATGGGCTTGTAGTCATGGCAAGGTGGAGTTCATTGGGAAAGAAGTAAAAATGAAGCCAAATCTGAAAAACTGCTCTGACCACAAACTGGCCCTTTCTTAGGTCACAAGACCAGATGGTGCTCAAACAATAAATGCTGCCAGGGGAAGTGGGTGGGATAAGACAGGGCAAGGTTGAGAAAAGGTCCAGGACTCCCCTCAAATACTGAAACATGTACAAAGGGCCAGACTGAGGTGCTGGTGAAGAAACACAGTTATCACCCACCAATCCCTGGGTCCTGCCCAAGTCCCACATTCTCTGGGACAAATTTGTGTTTACCTAGTTAGCAAGAAACTGACAGGGAAATGATGTTTATTTTTTCCCCATCCCTCAGCGAGGCATCACTAGAAAAGTACTAACTCTTTTCATAGGTATGGGAACCACATGAATAATTAGGCGTGGCGGCTCTACTATTAGGTAATGGTCTTGCCTCTAAATAGTACTTCCTTCCTAAGAACTTGTTTTAAAAAACGTCCATCGGATATGACAAAAGCACATTCCTTAGGAAAGTAAATATGCCTTTGTCATCACTTAAGTGGTGTTCTGTTTTCAAAACTTCTTTCACTACCCCTAAATTATAAAGGGGAAGAATAGGGCTGAGACACAGTTGGCAGGAAGTACAGCACACATACACCCTAAAAGCCACAGTGAGTCAGAGCAGATCTGGCCAAAGACCCATGAGGGCCGTGCTCAGGGCAAATGGCGCAGGCTGGGCATGGACGTGGCAGAGTGGAATGATACATATACAGTGGGCAGACTCAACAGTGTTTAAAGAGCAGCGCTAACAGGGCTAACAGCACGTGTGCCAGTTAGAAAACTGCACATCAGCCTTTTGCTGCTTCCCTGGTGCCTGGAGTGATGCTGTCCACTGGGAGGGCTTTGCTGAATCTGAAGGAAATGCCAGGCATGGTGGCGTACAGCTATAATTCCAGCAACTTGGGAGGCAAAGGCAGTAGGATCACAAGTATGAGGCCAGCCTCAGCAACTTATTGGGGTCCTATGCAACTTAGCAAGACCCTGCCTCAAAATAAAGAGCTAGAGATGTGGCTCAGTTGTTAAGCACCCCTGGGTTTAATCCTCAGTACCAAAAAACAAACAAAAACCCCAAAACAAACAAACAAACAAAAACCTGAAGGGAAGAGCTTGGACGTGCACACAAAAGCAACAGCCAGGCTGAGGGTCTTGCTGTCATTCAGATCCACGGTCAACAGAATCATGCCAAGAATATTTCTCTGAGTCCAAGTGTCATAGCAATCTCATGACAAATGGAGAGTTACCAAGGAGGCAGTATGAAGTAGCCAGAAGGACGTTGGCCTGGAGCCAAGAGAAGTGGGTTTTAATTCCATCTCTGAGGCTCATCTTAGACAAGGCACTTCAACATTCTGGGTGCCAATAGGCTCATCTGCAAAAGTAGGACAGAGGGAACCAGCTCCCGGAGTTGCTTCAAGAACTAATGAAAATCTGATAATCATACATATATGATTGTACAGCACCTGGGACATAGTGTGTGGCTGAGAAAGGTTAACTTGAAGGAATTTAAGAGTGGGGGAACTGGGGCCTACAACAGAAATTACTGAGTATGCCTCTGAACAGGGTCTCTACATGCTTGTTCTGCCAATGCTACGCATGCGCCTCCACAAGAAGCATCTCTCATTACTAGAAAATTCAGCCAAACCAGTATTACCTAGCCCTGCCTTATCCTTATCTACCAGCTTTGGCTCAGAGTAGCTTTTGGCTGATTATAACAATTTTCAAATTATTCCCTTGGGAGGATGGACAGTCCTAACAATGTGTCCCTGGCTCTTGCGACAATTCCGGCACAAGGGTTCTAAAAATAGTGTGAGAAGTGGCACCCAATAAACATAACCTGCACCAACACAAGCACTTGGAAGGGGCAAAGATTCCTTTGTCTGTGTAATTCCTGGATGTTCCTTCCTTTCTAGAAGCCAGATCCTCTCTCCCCTGACACCATGTCATAATGGTTGATTTGTATGGCTCCCTCTCCCACTGATTAGCACGTGATCGTGGGCAAGTTGTTTTACCTCCTAAATGGGCAGGACGCTGTGGAAAATGGATATAATACTGATCTTCTAGTAGTGCTGATAGAATTAGGTAGGATCATTTCTATAAACATCTTACCTTCTACCTATCTGCTATCCATAGGCTTTCCAAGGAGCAGTAAGAATTGAACTCAGACATGAAAATATGGAAGAAAAATGGGACCTTTGTGGTACAAGAAAACACATTGAAGTATTTACATTAGAGAACAAGATTTAGTTAAGCCTTCCCTATTTATCATTTATAAAGAAAAACAATCAATATACATTAACTGAGCAAAGAGAACAAAAACTTGCATTTTTCTTCTACAGAACATCATGATGTTATTGACCAAGACACCCTGGAATACATTTTACCTGACTCTGAACCAAATATTGTTGGGTTTGTCTATTGGTGCACAGTCAGTTTCATAGAAGATAGCGCTCTGTAGTATTCCACAGCTTTTATCTAACAGATGCTTGACGGCTTGAAGGAGCATTAAGCCTACTCTTCTCAAATAAATTTGAGAAAAATGTGATTTGTTAAGGGATTGCAAGCCACAGCATGATCTGCCAAGAGAGGGGTATCAGAATATCTTGAGCTATGGCCTTGGCATCCTGGGTCTCATCTATAAGAAAATGAAAAGCCACTCTTTATAAGACAACAACTTTTAAATTATGAATTTGGAACAGTCTAAAGACTTGAATAAAACTGAGACCTGTCCAACTATGTCACCCCCAGAAATAGTCCAGGAAACTAACCAGGATGCTGATCCTTGTACTTGAGCTACAAGGAGAAACCTATTGTCCCCCAAAAGGTTTCTACCATTAATCAGAATCAACAGTTAAGACAGAACTATTGTTAAAGAACTTTTTTAAAGTTAAAATAATGGATGTTCATAGTCTTAGAAACAAAGCCAGGAAAATAACAGTGAAGGTTTACACTGAAACCAATAGTCTTCCTCATGATTCTCCTTACTCTTAGCTCAATGCAATCATAGCACAGAATTTATCTCATTGTTTTAAATAACTACTTCTTGGTTTTAATTTTAAACATTAAAATCTGACCTCCTATTACAGCACCTATTAATCTATTACAAACGTACACATACACTACATACCAGATCCTATTCTCAGAGTTTTACAAGTATTTATTCATTTTAATTTTACTTGATAGAAAGTCAGTAATAGTCTGAATAAAAGCTATTTCAGGGCTGGGGACATAGCTTAGAAGTAAAGCACTTACCAAGCATGTGCAAAGTCCTGGGTTCAATCCCCAGCACCATAAAACAACAACAACAAAAACAAAAAACAATAAAGGATGTGGATTAAAGAAGTTTTGGTTTATGTGTTTAAGTTTGGGGGCACACTGGTTTGCTCATAAGACTGTGCCAGCAGAGAAGGGAAATAATGATGCAAGAGAGAAAAGCTTACTGCTGGACCAATTTCTTTGAGTTAGCAAGAAGGATGCTGAAGTGTCACCCTCTCAGCAAGGCATTTCTTGCCTTAAACACGGCAACACCTGTCACCTCTCCACTCCCGCCCACTCTTCTTGACTCTACTTGGCAGTACTTACCATTAGCAGTTGTACTACATGTTTATGGTCCTTTTTAACTAAGGGTCTACCCTACTAGAATGCAGCCTGTCTGTTTGGTTTTCTGCTGTATCCTCAGCGCCTAGGACAATGCCACAATAAATATTTATGGGATGAAGTCAGAAAGACAAGTGGAGTGGCCCTCAGGAGGATGAAGAGTTAAACACAAAGAGAAGGCAGGATATAGAGTACAAACCACAGGAGGCTGAGACATGGAAGGCTGCAGGGCCTCTGAGGGCTTCCATTAGATGAGTATAGAATTCTAGAGTTCAAATCAGTTTCCTCTAGATGTTCAAGATACAGGCCCACTGCCTTCCACTTTCCAGAACTGTAGAGTCTCATGCAACTTTCTTTCGTTTTTTTTTCTTTTAAAAGACAGAGAAGGAGCAAGAGAGATGGGGGCGTGGAGAGAGAAAGAGAGAATCAACTTTATTTATTTTTTCATCAGGTTTTTGTTGCTCCAACACTTTATTGTGTATGTGGTGCTGGGGTTTAAACTCAAGTCCTTGCATATGCCAGGCAAACATAATACCGCTGAGCCACCGCTCCAGCCTGCAACTTTGATTTCTATCCTTGGCACAAGAACTACTTTGTCTCTACACCTGTGGTCTAAAGCTTCCTGATAATGGAACTTGGTATCCAAAACTTTAACTTAAAAAAATAGAAATATATACACAAATATATACACAAAAATATGTACATCATATAATGATTTTTAAAGCAGAAAACTTAAGAACCCCAAACCTACCACCTAGTTCAAGAATTGGCAAACTACACTGAAAAGGTCCAGTGTGGTCTGCTATGCCTGTTTCTGTAAATAAAGCTTTGTTGGAACACAGGCATAGCAATTAGTTCATTATGGTAAGCTAATGATCAGATCCCATAGTTATAACAAAGACTATATGGCCTGCAGAAGTGTTTTTATTTGATCCTTTACAGAGTTTGTTGATCCCTAACCTAGCTGAAGACAGAAAATACTTTTTTTTTTTTTTTAAGAGAGAAAGAGACAGAGAGAGGAGAATCAAATCGATTCCACCTAGTTTTCCACGTGGCTTTGAAACTGAGTGAACGGGTGCTAACTATCTCAACATGTTGAAAATACTGATTATAGTGTTGAATGATGATATTTGGGGTACATTGTGTTAAATATATTTTTTAAAAGCAAGCAAGAGAATAATTTTTTTATTTTTGAAAGAGAGAGGGGGACAGTGAGAGAGAGAGAAAGAATGAATCTTTTTTTTTTTTTTTTTTAGTTTTTCACATGGCTTTCACTGCTCTGACACTTCATTGCGTACATGGTGCTGGGGTTCGAACCTGAATCCTCATGTATGCCAGGCGAGCACCATAACCACTTAGCCACCGCTCCATCCCAGAAAACAATACTTTTGATGTTCCCTGTGTGTCTCTTCCCAACTACACTCTTTTCCCTTTCTGGGAGGAAATTACTGCCTAATTTTTGTGTTTTATCTTTTCCCCCCCTCGGTAGTTTATATATATATACACATATATATATATATCTAAGCAATTTACCAGTTAGTTTTTCTAACTTAAACAGTATATGAATGAACAGAGACTGGATACTATTCTGTGACATTTCTTTCAATAGTCTGTGGTAGAGACACAGTTATGTGGATGGCATGGTTCGTTTTCACCGACATTCCATTGTATGACTCTACCAGTTTATAGGCTCTCTGTTGATAGTCATGTGGATGATTTCTAGGGTTTATAATAACACAATGCTGCTCAAAATGTTCCTGTACATGCATCCCACTACGCACATCCAGAAGAGTGGAACTGCTGAGTGACAAGCACATGCACCAATAGTAGTACATGAAATTCTCCAGGACAGCTCCAGTACAACATTTGCCTCTATCAGACACCTATTTTCCTACAAACTCAGTGTTTCACTCAGTGTATTTTAATGGTAATGTAATTTTCTGTGATTACTAATGTGTTTTGGTATGTTTCCATATAGTTTTGTGTGCATTTGCATTTCTTCTGTGAAATGCCCATTTGAGGTTTTTGCCAATTTTTCCATTAATAAGCTAATCATCTGCTTTCTAACTGATGTGTTTCTTTATATATTACTGATACTAGTCCTCTGTTAGTTTTATATATGGCAAATGTCTTAGTTTGTGATTTGCTTTTTCATTCACTGAATGATATGAATGATATCTTTCAATGAATGAAAATTCAGTCTTGGGGCTGGAGCGGTGACTCAGCGATTATGGTGCTTGCCAGGCATGTGTGAGGACTTGAGTTCAAACCTGGGTACCACGTATACAATGAAGTGTTAAAGCAATGAAAGCCACATGAAAAAGTAAATAAAATTGATTCTTTCTTTCTCTCACTGTCACTCTTTCTTAAAAAAAAAAAGTTCACAATTTAAATTTTTTCTTTATACAATGTATATTTTGGATCATCTTTTTAAATTTTTTCCCTTAGGACATCTAATAAAATGTACCTTTAAAACTATATAGGCTGGTATATATATAAAAAATGTTCTTCATAGGTATAAGAATTATGTCACTGTATTTGGGTTTTCTAGAAACAATATAGGACCCAGAAGAAAGGCAAGGGATCAGGGAGGAGTGAGGTAGAGGAATTAGGGGAGGGGGATATTGAACAAACTGTATTGCTGAATTGTGTGCATCTAGGAATATGTGACAACCAATCGCAACATCATGTAAACTATAATGCAAGAGTAAAAAATATATGTAAAAAAGGGCCAATGCAAAAAAAAAAGGAATATCATATTGGTATTATAGTATCAGGGCAACTTTTATCTTTTTTGATTATACAGTATAAATAAATTACTACTTTTAAAAGCTAAAAAACTATATAGGCTGAGTGTTTTATCTGGAAAAGAAATTACTAGCATTAATTTAATTTCTATAAAGTAAATGACCTATTAAATTTTTCTAGTTCAGAGTCAATATTCATACAGCACATATTTCTGATATCTGTCCATTATGTTTTAGTTTTCAAATACTGGCATAAAGTTGATAACAGTATTTTCTAAGAATTTTTAAAATCTCTGCTGCATCTGTTCTTTGTGTTTGCAATTTATTCTTGTATTTCATTTTAGTCTTGGGAAGGAGCAGAAATAACTTTGTATGTTTAATTCACTACATTTATGTGAACAAAATTATACAGAAAATCCACTGTTCCTTATCTATAAGATGGAGGTAATAACAGGACCCACCAAAGCTGTCATATGAGAATTAAATAAGTTAAAATATGCTAAGTGCTTTGGACAGTGACTGGCACCTATGAAGGGCTAAAAAATAACATGATTAAAAACTAGGAGATTCAGTTCCACTACGATGATGTCCTACTTTGTCTGGCTCAATTTGAACAATCGAAAGCAGCAATTACTCATTATGCTCTGAATTCTTTTGAATGCACCCTCATTCCATTCAACCCTTTAAAGAGATGATGCATTTCTGGTTGGTAATACTCTCATTATGAAGCTCAGTCTCAGTGTTCATGCCCCAAGATTGTAAACTGCACTTTATAAAATAAAATACAAAACAAACCAGGAGGTTGACTGTGCTATATGCTGTTTTTACTTTGAGAACCAAGGTCATACTTTTGTCACTTACTAGGTACTATGAGTCTAGCATGAAGTAGATAGGAAAAAAAGAAAAACTGAGCTCTTGACATGCAATCACTAATTGACTAGTGAAAATGAAATAAGGAAGCTATGATGAAAGCCATAAAGAAAGTCTAAGAGACCCATAAAGCTTCCAGTATTAGGTATCCTTTATCATGGATGAACATGTAACTAATTTTATCCATAGGCTCTTCATTAGGCAAATTCCCACTATAAAAATTTCTTCTACCTTCTTCAATAGAAGGATGCTTGTTAAGCCTACTCTCAGTTAATTTCTCCAAATGAATTTTATCTAAAGACAACAACAAACCCTGAAAACAGCTTTTGTTTAGGGGGAAGTATTCTGAGGTTTATAATTGATTTTGAAATGCATTAAAAATAAGATGGAAAAAAAACAACAAAAAAAGAGAGGCTAAGGGTTTAGCTCATTGGAAAGCAATTACTCAGCATGCATGAGGGCCTAGGTTCCATCCCTAGCACCATAAAGAAAGGGAAGGAGGGAAGGAAAGGAGGGATGGGTTGATGTATGAAGGGTGGGTAGATGGATAAATTTGTAATAAAACAACTGTAGTAAATGGTCACTGGGAAAATCTAGATGAAATTATATCAACATTTGCTGTAAAATGATTTCTACTTGAGAATTTTCATAATAAAATATTCAGAGAAATTAAAAAAAATACACACAGGAAATAAATCCATGGAAAATAATCAGTTATCTCTAACCAAAGGAATTAAATTTAAGCAAGTCCAAAAGAAAGAATTAAGCATGTCCACAATACTGTTCTATACCTCCTTCATTGCCAAAATTAAACCATATGCAGGCACACACACATAATTCTGTCAAGAATGCACTAAAAGTGGCTCAGCTGTACACAGCTGGTAGCATTCACTGTGAACATGGATGTCTTACGGGGGAAGAAACTGTAGTCCCCAAGTTATGGTGTTTATCAAGGCCCTTGACCTGGTGGCCCCTCTCCTTAGAATATGGACTGTATCAGTCAAGAAAAATGCTGAAAGATGTTCATTGTAGTATCATTTACCAGAGGATTAATCTATGAACAACCAAAATGACCATCCAGGGAAGAGAAATTTAGTAAACGATGACGCATCAGTACAATGGAATATGGCATAGACATTAGAAACTGACAACGGGAACTTATGAGGAAATATGCACAGTGTTCATAACAATCAAAAGGAAAATATTTATAATCATCAGAGTATAAAAATAAGTGAAATTTATTTTGACACTGTAAAAAAATATGAATAATTAATGAAAATGATATGCTACTGTATGAAGGGATTGGGGTCGATTCCTTTTGCTCAAATGCTTTTTTTTTTTTTTAAAGAGAGAAGGATGGTGAGAGAGAGAGAGAGAGAGAGAATCAATTTTTATTGAGTTTTTCACATGAATTTCGTTGCTCTGATGCTTAGTTGTGCCCGTGGGTGCTGGGGTTTGAACCCGTGTACTTGTGCAAGCCGGGCAAGTGCTGTAACTACCAAGCCACCGCTACAGCCCCCTTAAATGCTCTTTAATGATGCTGGTACATCTTTCAGTTAAGATTCAGTCACTGAAAAGCCCATCTCCAGGGTGGCTACTCACAGTGCTGAGCTTGCTGCAGATGATGAGTATCCGGCGCTCGTACAGCATGCTGGCATACAGATGCAACATGTTGTTTACATCCACAGCCACGAAATACTCCGTCAGATTTCTCTAGGAGAAGAAGGAAGCAAGGTTTGTGGTTTATTTTGTCTGTGTTATTACAAGTAGTATCTAATAAAAGCATGAGAAACAAAAAAATAATCAGAAACCATACCCTTTTCTTCCCCTGCCCTATTTTTTCTACCTGGGAGACCAAATCCCACTCATGTATAAAATCATGAGATGCAAAGCTGGAAGAGACCTTAGAGATGAGTAGTCTGGCAACTGCATCTTTGTGTGATTACAGTTAACAACGTGGTTGTGTATACCTCCGTGTCTGCTCTTCATGTCAGTTCCAGAAGGTAAGCAGGACAGGAATACTACAATCTTACAAATGAGGAAGCCAAGGCTCAGAGAGATTTGCCAAGATCCAACAGTCTAATAAGCAATGAAGAGAGGACTGCTGTTCAGATCTGTGGCCCGGAGACCCTAGAATCTTCCCTATGTACTTTGTCATGTGTCCAAGCAAAAGTACCCAGAGACTAAAGTGCTTTTGGCACAGGGCCTGCTTGTGTTCTGTAGGTCCCATCCAGGAAGGCATGCACCACTCCAGTGGCCACCGCTGCTGTCTCACCCCTCCACAGCTTATATTCTCTAAAGTGCTTTGGTTAGAACTAAAGCAATTTCCAAGATTTACAATTTCCAGGTATTTCACTCAAGAGCGGAAAAGAAATCCAAAAACCGAAGACGAACAGCAGCAAACTGTGACAAAGCAGCGTTTGAACTAGCTTTTTCTATAACCTGGGCTTCATTCCTTTAATTAGTACTATAGATTGGTACTCTTCGGATTTCAGAAAAAAATGGAAGGCGTTTCATTTCTACAACCCTTTCTATACCCACCTGACTTTAATAATACATATGAATATGCTAATTTCTTCAACGTTACAGATTTTTAATGCTGTACAAAGTAAGCCTCTGCAAGTGAAGGGGTTGTGAGGGAAGGAATGCTATTGTCGGGGTTGTAGTTTATAACGGTTAAAGATCTATAACCCATAAATTGAAGCAAATCAGGTAGATTTTACATGCAAAATAGCACACAGTGCTTTTCAACAACATTGTGGGCTGGGAATTAGAATCAGCACTTATCTTATGATTTATTATCGTTTGACATAGGGTAGCAGGTTAACCATCAGCCTTTATACAAGAAAAGCAAGTGAATTAAGAGCTCCAGATACTGATTACTTATCAAATGCCTGACACTGTATGTATGACCCTATGCAATCCTAATAAAAGACCAATGAGGTAATATACTTTCCCATACAGAGATGTAGAAATTAAATCTGGGAGATTCAGTAACAGGTAGAGTCAGACTGACTTCACAGCCTGACTCCCGTAACCTACATGGTCCTTCTTAAATATTCTTCAACATCTGTCATGGAGAGGGCATATACCACTTCATTTCACCTTGCAAGCACCTCTTTGAAGTAAGTGTTATTAACCCTATTTAACAGATAAGAAAACAGGCACAGACCAGTGACACAATTTGACAAAGTCACACAGAAGGCGATACTAATTTGACTTAGTCTTAATTCTCTTTTTTTCATACCACTCCAAATTGTAGGTAAAAATTATATTTGTGAAAAGAATTGGTAAAAAAAAACCAAGATCAAAGTATGCCTGAAGAAAGAGGAACATGTTTTTCTTTTAAATATTGTTACCCCATTTATTGAATAATCCTTACTGCCAGGTGATGGGTGTTTTTTCTGGATTCTTTCTAATCTTTCTAGCAACCCTGAGACAGGCATTGTCATGTCCACTTCATGGATGGGAACATTGAAGTTCTGGAAGGTTCAGTAGTCTTCTAAAGGTCACGGAGTTAGCAAAGGCAGAGCTAGGTTTCAACACTAGGTTTCCCAAATCCAAAACTCACTCTAACCACCAATGTGCCTCTCAACAAACTTGATGAAAAGAAAGCAAAACAAACAAAGGCTGTCTGAACTAGGCAAGAAGGGTCTCCCGGCCGGCAGACCAGGGACACTGAGCTAATGATGTCAGGGTGGGGTCTGTTTGGAACACGGTGACATGGCAGAGCACTTCTTGCAAACAAATTATGAGGCCCTCAGCTGAGCATTTCAGTAAAAGCTTAACTGCTGATGAATTTTTCTTTTAGGAGAGGATGAAAGTAAAAAGAAAATAGAAGTGAGGAGCTTAAAGAAGGCCAGAAAGCCCATTAGCACTTTTGACAGATCCAAAGATAACTCTGAAGCCACCAAAACGTGGCCTCAAGAGTCTGCCAAGAAGCTTCACGCTGGGTAGAAATATGTTACACAGCTTGCCGTCCAAATAGGGAGACACAGCGTCAGAGACAAATCCTGTGCCTTATTTTGGTGGGAGAAAGAAAAAAAACAAATCTGCAAGGGCACTTTTGCAGATGAGGAAGGGATGCTTCTGAAATAAAAACATCACTGGACCAAGGCAGGTTCCCCATCCCCAATCAAGATCTGAGGCCTCGGGTGCTTTATTTCAAAAACTCTGCACAGGTATGTTAAAAATATGTAACATTTAGCCAAATTCTCTCTAAACTGTCATGTACTTTTTTTGGTATTTCTCATCCCATCTGTGCTGATTACCAAGATATTTGTGTCTAAACAGAAGCTGTCTTTCTTATCTGCTTCCTCCCCTGCCTCTTTCCTTCTGGGTTGCCACCCGCTGGAGCAGGTGGGACTGCCAACGGCCCCAGCTCTGGAGCCTTGCTTGGCTGGGGAAGGACCTATGGGGCACAGGGGCGCACGTGGTAGCAGGGAGGCTGGAACACTAGAAGCTCCCACCAAGACTGAGCTCTGGAGAAAACCTCTTGGAGAAAGGGATCTCCCTCCTGCTGCCCTGAAGCATCCAGTAGCTTGGGCCCAAGACTTTAGCTTCTCAGACCTGTTCTGCCCTCTCCCACTCCCAGAACTTTATTTCTCCTGTTTCCTTCTCCCAGAACGCTCCTCTGCACTCTGAGGATGTCTATGTATGTGATTCAGTTCCAATATCACCTCCTCCTGTAAGGCCTCCTGGTCTCCTTATTTGCCAAGCTTCCTTTGTGTTTCCAGGGCAATTTGTCCATATCTTACAAAAACTTGGTTTTAAGTGTTTTCCCACTAGACCAAATTCCATTGGGTGTGGTGTTATCAGAAAGAACATGGCATTTGACTTCAGAAAACCAGGCTCCCAGTCAGGTGTCATTACTTAGTAATAGTGAAGGGCTCACAGAAAGGAAGTATCTTGGGGGATTGTGCAATCAGGTAAAATAAGCTGGGAGTGAGGGCAGAAGGAAAATGGGTGGCTTTTTAAGACAGCTGTGCTAAACAGTCTGTTTACCAGGTACGAGCAGGGTGTGGGACTGTATATAAGGGCAGCAGTTCATTTCACAATCAGGTTAATCACATTTCTCTGTGGGGAAGATCAGAGTGAGAAGAGAAGACCTCCATGGCTATTTTTCCTTGATCAAGACTGCAGCCAGAACACACTGTGAGCTTATATTTACAAAAGAACAAGATATGTCCTGCTCTCCCAACACTTCCTTCAGTGGACTAAATCCTCCATCATTTCTATCTCCTGTAACCAGGAAATCCATACAGTTATTCAACTCCTCTTATGTGCCTGGTGCCATCCTGGGAGCTGGGCCTGCAGGGGTCAACTAACCATTAACTTCAATTTTCCAGGAGTGTAGCCTGGGAGTGGGAGGACTATGAGACCCAGAACCCCAGCATGCTAAGCACTGTGGCCAAGGCTACACTCCAGGGATGGCTGAGAAGAGAAGGCTCATTCTGCTGAAAGGATTGGAGGAAGACCAGGGAAGACAGAAGATATTTCATCGGAGTCTCCTACCAGGGGTTCATTTAGCAGGGGAGAGGCAGGGAGGTGACAGGGGAGTTATAGGCAGGTGAGTAAGGGAAGGGTGGAGACCAGGGCATGAGGAATGGGCTAGAAGAGTAGGTTCCAAAGCTGTAGGAGCCTAGGCTTTTCCCTACAGGTAACACAAAGTGGCTGAACGATTTGCACATGTTCCTATCTGTGTTTGAAAAAGAGGAGGATGGACAGGAGCCGGCGAATAGCAGGCAGGGTGACCCACTAACTAGCTACATTCCAGGAAAGAACAGATTAAAATATATAAGCAAATAATTCAGAGAAAAGCTTTAGATATGCAAATGACAGACAACCGTGAGTGGCATCGCAGAACTCAATAATGAATTAGGCTTGGGGAGGGGAAGAAGAAAACTCTCAATGACCTCCACACTTCCAAATTCCTGTGTATCACACTCGTCCACATAAGTGCTCAAACAGCTTTACAACAGAGTGAAGGATGGATCCTCCTTCTAAAGAACCACCATTCCTGTCAAACATGGTGTTGCTGGTCCCTAGTCCTCGATCTAGTGTCCCAGACCATAATACCATCATAGATAAGCCAAATAACTACCCTGAAAGTTCGCTCACTCTCAATCACCTCTCTGTGTAACTCACCCACTAGGAAAGCAAACCTTTGTGCAGAGGATCGTTTCCCAGTTTCTGTGCTCACATGGTCTCCACTTCCTTAGTGCCAGTGTGCTTCTAGGCTTAAGGACATTCTTTCCTATTCATGGAGTTAAATATTGTTTCAAGTGTACAGTGTGTGGCTGTTCACCTGGCATTACCACCCTCTCCCCAAAAGCGGTTCAGTAAGGATGCAAAGCTGACCACGACTTGACTCAAATCCAAGGAACTGGACAGAGCTGCCTGGAAAGTGGTTTCAGAAGAGGCACATGCCACGCAAGCTCCTTAGACTCTCAACTTCCGTTTCTCTTCTCTACAAAGTAATGTCGATGAAGGTTTCTTTCAGTGGCGAACTCTGTGGCTCTCAATCTAGACAAAGGAGGAGGGAACCAGCACCTGGCAAAACCCCAGTCCTCCCTGGAGAGCCCTCATAATGGCTGCTCCCTTCTAGCTGCGCCTGCTGGCTCCTGTGCCAATCCAGGTGGCCGGGGACTCCAGACTCACGCTGATCCATGCCTGAGGTTATGAAGCAGGTGGGGGTGGGGGCGATGGGGGCTGGAATGGGTCAGGGATGGGAGGGGATGTAGTACGGCTTAGAGAGAAAGCGTCTTAGGTTCAATACCTTAGGGAAATGAGATAATCCTCAAACCAAAGAACCAACTCTAAGCTGGGTACTCCTTGGAGCCTTTGAAGCAGATGCTAGTCCGCCCCACTGTCTGTCATTTCATTAGTCTTTGTGACTATTTCTTCCGTGGTACAGAGGATAAAGACTTATTGCACTGGGGCTGGAGGAGGTTTCCTAGGCCAGAGGTTTGGTTCTGCCAATAGGTCTCAGATCCTGAAATAACTCCTATTCAAATTATTTTTCAAAGAGATAGAGTCTTGCTATATTGTTCTGGCTGGTCCCAAACTCCTAGGCTCAAGCAATTCTTTGCTTCTGACTCCTGAGGAGCTAGGACTATAGGCACACGCCATTGCCCCCAGTTTTCATAATACAAAAGTTTTAAAACCCTTGACTGATTGTTTTTTCTTTAAAGAAGAATTTAGGTTACCTCAGTGGTGTGGAATTCTTAAAAGAATTATAAATGTGGGTTCCAAAATAATCTTCCTGAGAAAGAATCCCACAAACTCATACAAGCCACCAAATCCAAGAAGTCTATTTATTATAGGAAAGAAAGCAGAGCTACCCACAGGTCAGCTTTTATCCCTCTGTGTGAATGGAAAAACCATCAGAATAAACAATTACCTGACAACCCTTAAGAGCAACAATGGGCTCCTCTATAATCTCAGCGCTGGATAACAGGTCTTCTACCATCATTCTCGACTGTGTTTATTTTTTAAAGTCACGATGACTTCATAAATCTTTTCTATATCATGGTGCATCTTTTGACAAAGTGGAGTCTGGGCAATGTCATATGTAACTGTCCACTCTAAATGCTTACCCCGCATCATTAACCACTTGGTATGACACTGACCAGATAATTAAGACAGGTTTGTTAAATATTGCAAATGAAGGCCTATATGATTATCCATTAATCAAAAGTAAACTTCAAAACCTGGCAGCTAAAAATAATCCCTTACAGAGTCAGTTTACAATGTAATTATTACTATATATCTGTTCATGATTTGTGACTTTCTTTAATGCAGGTCAACTATTTAAAATTTATAAAGATTTATGCTCATTTAATTATTGACTGCATAGAATTCACTCCTACATGTGTTATCCTGATAGACAGAGAAAACCCTGATGAGCAATTACACAGTGATAGTTTTTCAGTGAAAAGGAAGAAACTATTTTTACAAAGAAATTGTAGAAATAATGAGAATTAACTTCAACAGGGATCTGAAAGTGGAAAGAATTAATGTTCTACATTTGCTTTTCATTAACGTCTTATAGACAAATTGGTCCAAAAACCATCTGGAAGGAACTGTTCCTCCTCCCCGCTGTAGGTGGTAGCTGCATTGGTTGGTTGTTCAGTCAGTCAGTCATTAATTCCACAAAGCTATATACTGAGCAACTGCAATGTTCTAGGTACACTGCTAATTATGAGGATACACTAATGAAAGAAATCTGACCCTGTTCTTATGGAAGGAGAGATGACATTAATGAAATAGCCATACAATTAATTAAGTGGCTTATACTTATGGGAATGACTTCTTAGGTGGGCACAGGGCACCCCGAGCCAGAGGCACAGGACTCACAAGTAACTCCATGCTTGGATCAGACTGACCAGGTGCGAACCTTATTTAGCATTTACTGTTTGGGCAAGTTACTTTGTGTCTCTGGGCTTCACTTCCTCTTTAGAATCATCCCATAAGGCTGTTGTCAAGATTTCATGACGTAACACATAGCTCCTGCCCTGATCCACAGTGGGGTCAGTAGATATTAGCTCATGCCTCTCTTTCTTACATCAACTCTTCTCTGAAACAGTCCAGAAGAATAAATAATTATCTAGAGACAGAATATTATTAAGTTCCATGCTCTAAAGTCCATGTGTCCTTTGCATTGCTTATTCTTTTAAATTCAGTGTGCTCCTTAGAGGAGCCAATTTATAACTGTTTACAGAACACCTCCAATATTAACGGATCTGTGGACTCCATTTGCCACAAAAGTTCCAGCTTCAGAAATTCCACTGTCAAGAAGATGTGCTAAGAGCCTTGAAACCCCATAAAAGAGAATGCATTTGTCTACAGAACCAAAGAATTTCAGCAAACACCTAGAAAATACAAGCCTCAGGAGTCACACTGCTCAGCCCTTAGCCACGCTCAGTCCTCATAAAAGGGCAAGACTAGAATTCTTGGAAAACTGAGGAAAAGGGGAAAAAGAGAAGGTCCACTGAAGGGAGCATCTCTGTGGCACAGAGTGTTGTCCTTGGAACTTTATGTTTAACACTTATTTGCTCCTTGCATTTTTCTTCATTAGATAAGGACACTGGGGTTTGAAGAGAATAAGAAGGTGCCCAAGGTCCCAGACTGACAAAGTCCTGTGTCTGGCTGTCTCCGAAGCTCATGTTCTTTCCACAAGAGCAGACGATATGGTATTAACAACCCCATGGTTATTGCTTGTTTCAATCTGCAACACAGCAATTTAGTCATTTTAAATTAATCCTTGAAAAATCACCAAGAGATTAAAATGCAAATTTCAACATGGCTAGAGCTCAATAGTGATTCTGTGTCAAAAATCACACAAATTGGTCTTAAAAAAGTTCAGATTCTCCTTAAAGGAAAAGCTTTCCTGCTTTGTTTTGTATTTCAGATACAAAAAATCATTTCACTTTTTTCCTCATGAATATCACAAGTATTCTAGGGCAGAAGGAGGGTATAATGGAAACAAAATTTCCAAACCTGGGTCACTATACCCCACTGATAAGCAGACCCTGAGCTGGCAACATAAGTCTGTGAGCTCCAGGTTCTGCATGTATAAAATGGGGCTCACATCTACCTCTCACAGAGTAGCTGTAGGGATTAAAATGGAATGGTATATGTTAGGAGCCTGGCAGATTGATATTACAATTCTGCTTAGAAACAAAAAAGGCCAGCCTTTTACTGCTTTGCAAAGGAGGATTTAGGGGACAATGGGTCATACACAGGGAATTGGTTCATTAGTGGCAAAAACCAGCAGAGGGAATGTAAATTTTAAAAGTGGTGGGGGCAAGGGAAGTGGCATATTAGTGCAAACAGGAATTGGAAGTGGGGTTATGGAGAAGACAATTTAAAAAAAATTATTTCTTAGTTCAATAATTATGGTTATGAAAATTAAGAACTTTTAGGTGTCTTAAAATCAAATTCTTAAGGAATTACTGGTCCTTAAGATAAAAAAAAAGATGAATGCAACCTAAGCAATACTTTTTATCATGTTATCATAGAAGAACATTATAAAGAATCTAAAAATCTGTTAGCACAGAAAGCATAGTAAAACATGGGGGACTGAACACACAATTTTCTTTTCTCTCTCTTGATACCATCCTCCCAGAAAAAGTCACTGGAAAATAATTTTAAAAGGCATGAATTCCAAAGAACAAGAGAAGAGACAATAATGGAAGAGAGATGTCAAATTTTTAGAAGTCAAAAGGCAGATAGATGTTACTAAAGAAGTGGTTCTAGACCTGGAGCCATTTGTCCCCCAGAGAATACTTGGCAATGTCTAGAGACATTTCCAGTTGTCGCAGCTGGACAGGGGTGGGTTAACATCATACAATGAGTAGAGTCCAGGGAAGCTGCTGAACATGCTACCGTGCTCACAGAAGCAATTTTAGTCAGCTTTTCTTTTGCCATGATGATGAAATGACCTAACAAGAACAATGCAGAGGAAGAAAAGTTTATTTGGTGTACGTGGTTCCAGAGGTCTCAGTCCATAGATAGCTGACTCCACTGCTCTGTGCCCGTGGTGAGGCAGAACACCAGGAAAGAAAGGCATAATGGCGGAAAGCAGCTCAGGAGATGACAATTAGGAAGCGGAGAAAGACTAAGCTCTGCTCATCAGGTTCACAACATGTACCAAAGACACGCCCCCAATGATCCACCTCCCCCAGCCAAACTCTTCCTACCTACAGTTACCATCCAGCTAATTCCTATCAGGGGATTAATACACTGATCAGATTAAAGCTTTCATGATCCAATCATTTCACCTCTAAATTTTCTAGCACTGTCTCACACATGAGCCTTTGAGGGACAACTCATATTTAAACCACAACAACAGTCATGCACAAGAAACGATTAGTGGGCCATACTGACAACAGTGCTGACTAAGGCTGAAAAGAACGACTGGAAACTAAAGCTGAGGGGGTACACAGGGCAAAAAGCATCAATCCCACTCATGCCACAGCACTCCAAAAAGGCTCAGGAAATGGGGACACTCAGAAGGATGAAAGCATTAGGGAAGGGAGCAAATGAAAACAGGAGTAATCCATTTCCAACTTTCTCCTCTTCTGCTCACTCTGCTAGTCAACTGGCCACCTGAACTCTTCCAAGCCAGTAAGTAAAGACTTTCTGGAGGAACTGAACCAGAAAGGCATGGGCGTACCAGAAATAGCCAACAAAGGGCAACAAAATTGAAAGCATGGGGATTCAGTGAAAGCAACCATATTAAATGTTGACACTTCATAACATACCAGTCCCATTCAGTTTCCCAAACACTGGTAATAAAGCATCCACTCTCCAGGCAAGAGAAAACTGAACAAACAGAAAAGATTTTGCTACTGACACCTGAGAGTCCCTCTCCCCTCAGAAGGGCCACATCAGTCCGAAGCTTCGAAGCTTCAAAACAATGATCCAGTCACCACAACAAAGCCCATCAGGTACCAAGTTCCACTTGTGAGCACAGAGCTGCCGATCAGTGTATCACTCTGAGGTGTGATTGGGCTGCTATTAAAGCAGAGTATTTACAATAAGAGACATAGCAAACAGGTAAACAGAACACCAAAACAATACAGAAGCCAGGTGCAGTGGTGCACACTGGGAGCCTTAGTACTCCAAGGCTGAGGTGGGAGGATCGTTGAGCTGACAGGTTCAAAACCAGCCTGGGCAACAGAGTGAGACCCTGTCTCAAAAGAAAATGATGAAAACAATGCAGGGGGAAATACAATTTCTCAAGTCCATGAACAACAGTCTTACTTGGATAAGGAAAAATATTAAGAATATGATGGTCAAAATAAGAAGTTCAAAAGGATGGAAAGATTTGTTGAAGAAAGCAGAGAGAAGAATAAAAGAGTAACAGTGAAAAAAGAGTAAAAAAGGATCAATAAACAAGATTTAAATCTTCTGTAGGTAGCACAGAAAATTAATAGGTAATAAATTTTGTGGTAGAAGAGTAAGAAGAAAGAATTTCTTTCAAAGAAATAATGTGAGAAAATTTCTAAGCTCTGAAAGATGTAAAGGATCCAGATCGAATGGCATGCCCACATACCCAGCACAATGGATGAAGATGGATCCATTAAGACATGTTGCTGTGCAATTTCAGGATGTTAGAATAGACAACAGATCACAAAAACATTAATAACAGGAATCAAAATGGTTAAGACTTGTAAGTTGCAATAGTAAAGCTAGAGGTCAGTGAGAGCAACATCTTGACATTTCTAAAGAGAGAGCTTCTCAACTGAAGAGTTCCGTACCCAGCCAAACTGTCAGGAGTAGAGCAAATTACTTCCACTCAAGTGACTTCTAAACACATTGCCTTCAACACAATACTTTCTCCGGAAACCACTGTAGGACATTTCACCAAAATGAGGGTGAAAAATCAAGAAAGAAAAAAATGCAAAGGCCAAGAACTCTTATATGACAAAAGGTTGTACAAGAAAGGAAATTTAGGGGTTGGGGATTCAGCTCAGTAGCAAAGCGCTTGCCTTGCATGCGCAAGGCCCTGAGTTCGGTCCTCAGCCCTGAAAAAAAAAAAAAACAAAGAAAGGAAATTTAAACAATCTACTATCCACTACACATTCACTAAAATGTAAATATTATTGATTTAATGTAAAATTCTTCTAATGATAGAGGAAACTGGGAGAGGAGAAATAGGTGAGTGAAAGAAATGATTTTGTGTATATGGGGAGGGGGATCAGAGGTGATAAAAATGCTCATCTTCGGGGCTGGAGCAGTGGCTCGGTGGTTGCAAAGCTTGCCCGGCATGCACCAGTTTGTGAGTTCAAACCCCAGCACCACGTACACACTGAAGTCTCGGAGCAATGAAAGCTGCATGAAAAACTAAATAAAATTGTTTCTCTCTCTCTCTCTCTCTGTCCCTCTGTCTTAAAAAAAATGCTCATCTTCTGTAAGAAAAACAATGATATATGAAAAAGGGGAGGGGCAGGAATAAGAATATAACAATAAGAATATGCTAATATGAAGGAATAATATAGCTTAAAAACTTGCAAGTAACTGCCTCTGTGATGTGAGAAATATGGAGAACTTGGAAATTGTTGGTTTTCATCAACTATGTGGTAATATATGATTTTTATGCCATAATATTCATTATTTTAATAAGATAAAAATACCACTAAATAAAAATAACATTAGGGTTGTGGGTATAGCTTAGCGCCTTGCCTCCCATGTGCAAGGACCCAGCACCTATCCAAAAAATAATTTAAAATGATGAAGTAGGGGCTGGAGCAGTGGTTCAGCGGTTACAGTGCTTGCCTGGCATGCATGAGGATGCGAGTTCGAACCCCACACCATGTACACAATGAAGTGTTGGAGCAACAAAGGCCACATGAAAAACTAAAATGAAATTGATTCTCTCTTCTCTCTCCCTGTCTCTGTCCCTCTCTCTTTAAAAAAAACTTTTTTTTTAAATGAAGAAGTAGGGGGCTATAGTGATGGTTCAGCGGTTAGAGCACTTGCCTGGCATACGAAAGGACCTAAGTTCAAACCCAGCACCACATACACAACTAAAGAGAAAGAAAGGCCAGATGAAAAAAATAAATACAACTGATTTTCTCTTTTTCTTCTCTTTCTCCCTTTTTCTCTCTTAAAAAAAAACAAAAAAAAAAAATGATGAGTAGAGCCAGTTTCAGCAGCACAAGCCTGTAAGTCCAGTGACTCTGGAGGTTGAGGTCATTCTCAGCAACTTTAATAGAGACTCTGGCTCAAAAACTGAAACCAAAGGGATTGGGATGTAGCTCAGTGGTAGCATATCCTTGGGTTCAAACCCCAGGGTAGGAAAAGTTTTTTAAAAATAGGTGAAGTAAGTAGATATGAACAATTTTTAGAATGAACCTAACCCCCCCAAAAATAGTAAACAATCCAAATATTATCACATTTTTGTTTATAAAGCTGTCTACAGGGGCTGGAGTGGTGGCTCAGCAATTTTGGTGCTTGCCTGGCATGCGCGAGGACGTGGGTTCAAACCCAAGCACCACATACAAAATCTCATTCTCTTTCTCACTGTCCCACTCTTTTTAAAACAAACAAACAAACAAACAACAACAACAACAACAAAAAACTGTCTACAAAGAGACCAGGGGTGGAAGAAGGTGAGGGAGGGGGAAATGCAAGGGAAGGATACTGGTCAAATTATATCACTATATTGTGCACATGTGTGAAAATGTAACAACAAATCATATTATTATGTACCATTATAATGCAACAACAAAAATGTGGGGAAAACACAACTATTAATTATAGAGATACTATGAAAAGAAAAAAGCTGTCTACATATGTACACTTATACCACTGTAAATTCATAGAGAAAAGTCTAGAAGAACACTCATCATACTGTGGAGGGAGATTGGGATTGGGGTGGAAGAGGAATGATGTTAAATATTTTAAAAGTATATTAAAAAATATAAAAAAAATAAAGCATGGTTTTAAAATATATACTTCTATATTAATTTTTCACATTAATGCTTTTTGCAAAAATTTAATGTACATATTTAATATATTGTTACAGGAAAAAACAGGTATAAAGGTACATATTTGGTATGATGGGTATTGTATGTTTTTAAAATGTAGCTTCTAATCTTCATGTTATACAAACAGAGTTCTTTTGTCTCAAACAAAGTATTGCTCAACTCCTAATTTAAGCAGTAATAATTAACCTGCTATAAATAAAACAAAAGCAAGGACAAGTGCTCTGGTCAGTTGTGGGTACAGTCCAGTGGTAGAGCACTCGCCCAGCATGTGCAGAGCTTTGGGGTCAAGCCATGTTTCCCTCAGGCCTTCTAGGGGTCCTGAAGCATTCTCAGAGTTCCAGGCAGCACAATTCAAACACTAATGTTATCATAAAAAGGAAGGAAGGTAAAACTTAAGAAAAGAATTTTTTTCTGAGATGCAAGATTATGAGTGCTTTTCTTCTGCTTTTGTATCATGCATATATACATATACCTTTTTATGTACTAGAACAATTTAATAATTATAACCACCTAACCCTGATATATTTATAAGGTTGAGGTAGAGATAGTAATAGAGGTTTTTTTGTTTGTTTTTGTTTTTTTTAGAGAGAGAGGCAGGGAATCAACTTTATTTTTTTAATCTGGCCTTTGCTTCCCCAACTTAGCTGTCTACATAGTGCTGGGGTTTGAACGCAGGTCCTAGTGCATGCCAGGCAAGCACTGCAACTGCTGAACCACCACTCTAGCCCAGTAACAGAATTTTATTAATATGTTATTATTTTACATTTACAATACCTATATCTTAGGTTGACTTTAATCATTCATGTTTTCCAGTAAATTTCCTATTCTCCTACTTTTCAAATTTATCAAGTTGAAGACTATTATTCTTTTCAGAAATTCAATTTTAGAGAAGTCTTGATTTTCAATTGTACTAAACAATGCTTCCTAATAAATTATAATTTTTTTGGCTTTTTATTGCTATTCTTTTTCTAGCTTCTTGAGTTGAAACTTAAGTTATTTTTACAAAAGCATTTAAAAGTAATAAAATTTCCCCTGAGTATGGTTTTGTCCATATCCTTTATGTATTTGTTGTTTAGTGGTCTCATTGTCGTTAATTTCTAAACAATATTCAATTTTAATTTTTTTTACCCTGTTTGACCCCACCACTATTTCAAGTATTCTAGTTTTATTTCATGGCAATAAAAGTTAGGGAACTGTAAGTGTTTAACTTATTCTATTTTGAAAATTTCAGAGTATTTTAGTATCTGATCAATTTTCATAGATGTTCCATGGTACTTGAAAATTTTCCTTTAATAGTCTTTTGCTATTTTTCCTTTAATTAATAGTTTTCCCTCTGTATTTGCACTTCCTGCAGAATATTTTCCAGTTATTTTTGAGCACATCCATTGTCTATACTAAACTAATGGCTCAGTATCAGTGATCATCTCCTTTATATTACAAAAGCTCTCACACTTTCTGGTTCATTCTTTTATTACTTCAATTTTATACTTCTTTTATTATATGAGAGGTGAAAGGTAAAAATCATGGGCCCAAAGTATAGCATAGTATATATGGACCATCTGTTTCTGTACTTTAATCTACTGCTCCTAAGTCCTTAGGCAGTAACGATGGAGGCTCTTATGCTTTACCCACTACACTTTTATTCTCTGCAAAGTGAAATACACAATGGTAAGAAGTCCAATTCTACTTGAATAAATCTGCCCTTTTAAAATAAACCTTTACATGCAAATTTCTTTATATAGGAATACCTTGCTTATGATAGCATAAATGAGAAACAATGTAAATGAATAACAGTGATGGAATGCCTAAGTAAACGACCTAGCAAATGGTATATTATGTAGAGAACAAAAATGATTCTTATGAATGAAAAAAGTGCTCATGTAATAGGTGATTTTAACTATTTAAAAATATATTGTAAAAAGGTTGAAATGAGATATTAACACATTAACAGCAATTACCTTTGAGCCATGAGTAACATCTCATGTCTTTTTTCCTCTCTATACTTTCAATATTTATATTTTTGCTTTTATAATAGTTTTTCTTATGTTTTTAAATGCATTTTTTAAAACTATAAAAATTACACTCTTATAACTGCACTCTCTACAATGACATTCTAAAATATATCCTTTTTTAAAAAAAAAATAAGTAGAAACAAAGAATGTAAATTGAACATTTCCTTCCCGAGTACTTACATTCTCAGGTATGCTAGGAAGTTCTCTGGTATCAGGCACAGTAAAGTAAGAATGCTGGAAAAGAAAAGTACAAGCTATGTATTTTTGCAAGAATGTACAATGGCATTACAAGCACATTACTTAGAATTCAGGTAAATGATCGGAAGATACTTCCTTACTCATGTGAGACAGAGTTTGACTCACAGGAAATATCCAAGAAATATTTTCTTAGGATAATGCTGCACTGAACCAGATACATTAAATCAAGAGTTTGATAGAAGGAGTTCTTCTCTAGGACACATGAACTTCTTTGTGGGTTATAAATGAAAATGTTAAAGACTAAATTCCCGTGTCATATTTATAGGTTTCTGAAGACATGAAAGTTGCAAGTTTCGTAATTTATTGTACAAAGAGACAAGAGGACTCGAGGGGCCAAGTAACACTGGATTCGCAGTGATGAATAAAGCCTGCCACATCATTTCAAGAGCTGAGATTTTATCCATCTATAAACTGTAGCCAAAATCTGTCCCAAAGTCTGAAGGGCCACTGTGTTGAGATCACTACAGATGGCGGACAGTGGAGAAACTGTGCACCGAGCACATGATGCAAGAAAGTCTCCTACCTTCCAGTGGAATTGCCAGTGAACAGGGCTAAAGACTCGTGGAGCTGAAAAACTGACCTCTTCAAAGACTCTGAATGAGACATCTCCATGTATATAACGACCATGTGTCTCTGAGCTAAATGACAATAGACTGAACTGATGACACTGCCTCTGTGGCTCTTAAAGATTCAGAGGACAATGGCAAGCAGAATGGAAAGAGCCTGGTGCCAGCCAATTAAAGACAGGAGTGTGAAAGGCCAGAAAAGGTCACATGCAGAGAGGATCAGCTTAACCATGGTCTAAGTTCAAACCTGGACCCCCAAGTGACATTTCAGGAAGTCTTCCCCCAACACCTTATTCCTGGATAGCTGAAAAATAAATAAGTCTCTAGAAGAATGATTTGAATAGGTTTTCTGAAATGAAAGGTCCAAGGGGCAAATTTTAACAATTAATAATATGAGCTACTTGTTTAATATTTAGCAGAAATTTACTGAATTTATACAGAGGACTTTATGTCAGGGTCTTTCTATCTAATATTATCTCTAATATCCATAAAAGTTTTAAGATATATATTATCTCCAGGTTATAAGTGGATAAATTATTGTTCAGAGAGGGAAAGCAGCTAATCTAAAGTCTCACGGCTAGCATGTGGCAGAACTAGGACTGAAATCACATCTGTGTAACTTTCCATTGTAACAAACTGCTGGACTTTTGATGTGCAAATTACACCTGATGGAGCCTGAATTAAAAAGAACAAAGTAAAAAGTAAAAGAGAAAGTACTTCAAAGATATTTTTAAAAACATTCTGCAATGCATTATTCCATAATCTGTGTCTATGCCAGAAGTATCACAATAGATGGCACAGCATGGAAACAAGTTAGCAATTAATTCAAGTGACCATGAGGATCTCAATGGGGCTCAAATCTGATTCTATGAAATACCAACTTCTATAACAAATGGCAAGAAGTGAGCTTCAGAAAATGTGCAGCACCAGATGTACACCCAGCGATGGGGTCACCAATTAATAACTTGGCACAGTGAGAGAGAAGACACTTGTCCATTTAGTAGGTAACTTCGTTTATTAGCACAGAACCTCAATTTTAGAATCTAAAAATGGGAATCATAATGTCTACTTTGAAATTGTTGTGAAGAAAAACATTACATATATGAAGTACCTAGCACTCAATAAATGGTATTTTAATACAAAATGATTATTACTCTCAACTGCTATTTCTATTTTTCTCACACGAAAACATTCCTTATGGAGAGCAACAGAAGATCAAATATCCAAGACTGACATTTTATCCACATTTTGAGATTTATAAGTAGAATCAGAAATGCAATTTGGAAAGAGGAATTCCTAGTGAAGAGGAAAAAAGAAAAAATTGCCTTTGCCAATGCAATGGATTGTAAATAGTGAGCCAACACACATCCAAAACCAAGTAGTCCCCAGGCTGTCCTTTGAGATTCTGTCTTGCTCCATTGCCCATGAAATGCTGGGGACCAGTGGAGGTCAGAAACATTCCTAGAATCCACTGGCATGAAACAGATGCACACCCCAACAGTTCCTCCTGCCCCTGAGATGGCTTGTCCTTGAGGCCTGGCAGCACGCCACTTATGCAGCCAGTTGGGGGAAGAAGTGGCCCTTCCTCCCCAGCAGCTGGTGACCTAGCCAGGCTACTCCACAGCTACCTGTCGGATGTCATTATAGACTGAAGCAGTGAGATCCAGCTGCTAAGGAACAAGGGAAAGAGACAAAGGCAGGCCTGCTCAGTTTTAGCAACGATGGGGCAGGACTAAAGCCCATTTGTTCATATTTTCTAGAAAGGTCCCCCTTACCTACAAGAATTTTTGTACTTCCTATGTGCTAATAAAATGAACAAAAACCTCTGTAAATTCCTTCCTTCCTTCTTTAACCCTCCCTTCCTCTCAACACACATCATAGAAAGGGCACTGGTTTTCTAGGTAGCCCTGGGTTGAAGAACTCAAATCTTATCATTTCTTAACATGACTTTGGATGGATAAGTAACTTCTCATCTCCAAGCTTTCATCTACAAAATGAAAATGTTAGTATCTATTTCAGGGAACTATTTTGCATGTTAGAGATACACATTTAGTATAAATTAGGAACTTGACAAAATAAGAAATTTATTAGTTATTGGTAGTAATATGGCTTTAAATTTTATCATCATTCTGAAAAAACCTATAGGAAATATTATCTTTCCTTAGGAGGGGTAGATACCTTCCTAACCACTGAATACCAACACTGTACCTGGTTTTAATGAAGTTGGAAAGTGAAAACTTTCTAAGCTTTTAGGTCCTATAACTCAGGGGAAACAGGTTCTAGATAATAATCAATACCTGGCCAAAGGAAATTTCAATGACAAGGGCTTGACCTAGGGAATTAGAATTGATTCTAGTAACCGAAATATAAAAAAGATCCCTATACCTATTACGATGTCTTATCTGACAGATAAGAAAACTGAGGCCCACAAGGTAAAGGGTTTTGCTTAATGTCACTAGGTCACTAGAAAAACAGATAACAAGGATTGAAATCACCTAGCGGGTAGTTCAGAGGATTTTTCTACCTTAGCACACTGCAAAACATGCAACATATATTTAAAAGCACTCCAAAGAGTGGGCATGGTGGTGCATAGCTGTAATTCCAACTACTCAGGAAGCTGAGGAACGAGAATCGCAACTTTGAGGCCAGCCTGGATAATTTAGCAGGCCCCAGTCTCAAATGAAAAAGGGGCTGGAGATGTAGCTCAGTGGTAGAGCATTTGCCCAACAAGTGTGAGGCCCTGAGTTCAATCCTCAGTACCTCAGGGGGAACAAATCATATCAAAGAAATGACTACCACTGTAGGCCAGGAACTCAGCTAAGGACTTTCCCTCTGTCCTCAAGAGATGCCCAGTCCAACAAGGGAGACAGAAAAACAAATCATTCTGACACAGGGGAACTATGCTCTGCAAAGTGTGCTAGATGCTTGAGGCAACCCTTAGCTTAGCCTGCAAAGTCAGGGGAGGATTTCTCTGGAAATAAGATCAGAATTGTTTCTGAAGGATGTATGTGGTCTGCCTGGCATATAGGAGAGAGGTGATATTGAAGGCTGAGAGTGTAGGGTAGGCTTCAGCAAGCGGACCTACGCAGCAGCATGGGAGCCCAGGCCAAGGGCTACAGGCTCATTCAGGGGCCAGTCATCCTGTCCTGCCTAGCACCTGCAATTGAGAAGATGTTGGTGAGCATGAAATTCAGAGAATAGCCTGGAGGACACTGAGACCCTCTATACCTTGTGGAAAGGAAGAAATTCACCCCCCTGGTCTGCCTTGGGCCTAGAGGTTTCTGAGACTTCTCAGAGTAGAAGTTGGGGAGGTGCAGGTGAGAAAAGATGATCTTCTTGGGCCAACTCCCTCTGCCTGTTCACAATGCAATGCCTTCTCGGGGATGGCTACTATTCTGCCCCACTTACCACACTGAGATGAACGGACACTCCTGGGTCAGGGATGGGAAGTCTATGCAGAGTTTCGAGAAGTTCATTCCACTGACTTTCCTGGAAGAAATAAAAGGCCTAAGTAACAAAGCAAAGCTGAGTCCTTGGTAAGACATCTGCAGGATGTCTGGGCACACATGAGCTGGGGCCTTCATGGCTGAAGGCCATGTGCTCGTGGGCCTGAGCACAAGAATAGGTTTGATATTCAAGAAGGGTTGGGCCAAAGACACTGCGTATGGCTCAGACACCGAGCCAAATAGATCCTCCTACATTGAATTTGACATTTTCTACTCAGTGAGACACCTACCATGACCGCCTTTTATGGATCACATACCATAAGCTCTCAGCAAATCTTTCCCCTCAACTCCATAGCAACAACTTTTAAATGCAAACAATCTGAGCTTCCATGGCGGGGGTGGCTGGGACAAATAATGATGACACTGTGGATCTTGTCTTCATCATCATTACCCTCAATTAATTTTATTGAGTGTTCACTGGGTACACATGGCAGCCTCTGATTATGGAAAGTTAGAAATGAACTAAGTTCCCCAGCAGGCAATAGAGAATGGTGGCTGTACATTTTAATTAATGAAACTGAGCAGCAGAATGACATACAAAGCAGTACAAATTATTCAGTTGCAAACAGATTCGCCTTTAAATTGCTCAAAAGAACACTGCTTACAGAATGATCCAAAAGCCTTTTCTCCCCACTGCCTGCTAACATAACAGTAAGAAGTTTACGTCAGTATTCATTTGTAATGTATTTGATCTGCCTGACCATCCCACTTTATAGACGTGAACACTGAGGTTCTGAAAGGTGAAGCAATTTGTATCAAATCAATTAGTAAGTTGCATAACTGGCAGTGAAATAGTTGCCTACCTCACCCAGTCTCCCCAATGACTTTTAGATGGGAGAAGAGTTTTGTTTTAAGGGGGAGGTATTCTGTTTTTTTTAAATAAAAATTATTTCCTTAAGTGGCCAACACCTTACAAACTAGCCAGTTGTATGATCTCAGTCTCAACACTCTAAAAAGTAGAGTCTTTGCTTCTGAGAGTATGTTCCAGAAGATAAATGCACTAATTTTACAGGATGATACTTGGTCTTCCCTATGCTTAAGTTATTAATATCTACCTAGTGTGTTCTGAATCACAAGGTTTTGGGTTTTTGTTTTTTCTTTTTCTCCAGTACTTGGTATTGAACCCAGGGCACTCTTGAACTGGGCTACATTCCCAACCCTTTTTATTTTATTTTTTGGAGAGAGGGTCTAACTAAGTTGTAGAGGCTGACCTCAAACTTACAAGCTGCTTTAGCCTCCAGAGGGGCTGGGATGACAGGAATACACCACTGTGCACTGTACAAGATATGGGGTTTTTTCCACATTTTTTATTGGTGCATAATAGTTGTACATAATTTTGGGATTTGTTGTTGTGCATGATATAACAATATAATTTGACCAATGTCCCTCCCCAGCACTGTCCCCTCCTCTCCCCTTCTGAGGCTTTTTTTCTTTTCCCCCGCTCCAGTTTTTACTGATTGCATAGGCACTGTTTAGTATCTCAGATATGCAAAACATACTTTTTTAAATCCTCCTTTCTTTTCTTCCCCTTTCCCTCTCATCCTTCCTCTCTTTTCTCCATTTCTTTCCTCTACTAGACTTCCTTTAACTAGTCTACTAATTGTATTTGAACGGTTCTTTATATGATCTTACTCTTTCTTCTCCCTTTCCTTTATTTTGATCTAGCTTCCACATATGAGAAAAAACATTGAACCTTTGAGTTTCTGAGTTTGGCTAATTTCACTTAACATGATAGTCTCCATTTCTATCCATTTACCAGCAAATGCCATAATTTCATTCTTTATAATAGCTGAGTAGAACTCCATTCTCTCTCTCTCTGTGTGTGTGTGTGTGTACATATCTCCATTCATTTAATGATGGGCATCTGGATTGATTCCATAGCTTATCTATAATGAATTGTGCTGACAAGATACGTTTTTGAAAGAGTACTAAATTCGACTTTTTTTTTAAACTGGAGAATACAGAAAGAAAAAATGTAAGTTAATCTTCAATTCAAAAACTTCTAAGAGTCTACATGTTATACAATTTTCTTTGTTAATCTTTTAAATTTGAGTAAAAATCTGAATGTTTGACTAAAGATAACTGTGAATCTGAACTCAATTACCTAGACTTAACACAATCCCTCAACTCTTCATCGAAGAGTAAATCACTTCTTTTATGACAGAATCCCTGACACCTTGGCTTCTTTCAGAGTCAGTAGTGATCAAGAGAATTGTTTGTATTAGTTTTTCCTTCCATGTTCCGTGACCTCTGGAATACATTTGCTAGTGAACAAATCTAATTCAAAGAAGAGATTTATCCATTACGTGCAAAATTTCCACCTTTCTTCCAAAACAGCTTTTCCCAAACTGTGTTTCAGGAAACACAGCAACCTCAGAATGCTTTCTGCCATAGAATAGAAAGGGATGGAGGCCAAGTGAGATGGGAAGCAATGCTTCACAAAGCTTTCTCTACTTCTCAGGGCCTGTGGAACACAGTTGTCCCTCCCCTCAAGCCCGATCATGCTGAACTATAGCTAATTTTTTATGGAGCATTTCTCAGAACTAGTTTTCTATAGATAAATTGAAAGCAATTTTTCTTTACATTTAACAATAGTGGATCACATTAATTTAAAAATTTAGTCCATTTACTAAAATGAAAATATAAAAAGATAGTTATATGGACAAATATTCAACTCACTAACAATCAAAGAAATGCCATTAAACAACATGACTTTTAGCTGTTGAATGAACATTGAGTTCAATGAATGACCCTGATGAGAACACTGTGACCCAGGGGCTCTTGTCCATTGCTGATAAAGTGTCCTTTAAGAAAACAGTACAATTCTTTTGGAAAACAATTGTCAAATTTTTTCAAAATATTTACATCCACTGAGCTTATACTTGTGTGTCTGGGATTTTCCTCTTAAGGAAATAGTCCAAAATGAAGAAAATGCTTTAAAAATATATATATTTTTAAAATTTTTATTGTTCAGCATCAACTTACATAATGAAGGGATTCATTGGTTCACCTTCATATAAGCATACATATTGACAGAGTTGGTTTAACCTGATCCTTGTCCAGGACCTACCCCTCTTCCCCCAGACCCCAATCTCATGATTCCTCTGTGATTCCCCCATGTTGCAGAAATCAGTGACCATATACATGTAATTTACACATTGAAATTACTAGATTTATCTACCTGCCTGGGTATATTTGGGTTCTCGTGGGAGCTGAGTGTACTCTGTAGTATTGAACACTCCCCTTTTCCCTTCCGTCTCCCTGGCCTTCATAGCTATAGTCCCCACAGCTTATGTGTTACTTCAGTTTTGGTGGGTCTATTAAATAAACTTGACTAACTTTCATCCTATATTAAGTTTTGCTCTCGCTGCCACATGTCAGAGAAAACATTTGACCCTTAAGTCTCTGGGTTTGGCTTGCTGCACTCAGCATGATTTTTTCCATTTCCATCCATTTACCTGCAAAAGCCATGATATTGTTCTTTGAAGAAAATGCTTTATCCTCAAAGATGCTAATGGCTATACTTATTATAATAGTGAAAAATTCCAAATAATTAAAATTTCCAATAAGAGGAAACTCTTTCAGTAATCAAGGTAAATAATACAATGTTATATAGTCACAAAAATATTTACAGTATTTTTAACAGCATGGTAGAACTGATCATGCCATAACAGTATCTGAAAAATAAGGGCTACAAGTCTAAATACAGCTCTAGTTGACCTTTCACATCCATGGAGACAGCTCAGCATATCATTTCTTCCGAAAGTACAGTAAGGTACAGTTAAATTTTTAAGTAATTTTCAGATGCTTATAGCAATTACTATAAAAAACCACAAAGCTTTATCCAAATGGGAGTTGGGTAGCTGGACAGGTTAAGTGTACTACCTGCAAACCCCAGACTTCAAGCATGACATGAGCGATTCAAATTTGTACCTCAGCAAAATTACAGTTTAATACATGTCATGAACTTTCAGGGCTGCTTTGTGAATATCAACTCTCTGAATGCTATGGGCCTATTTATTATTTCTTTAACTCAAATAAAAAAAATAAGGAATAAAACAACCCAAGATGCTGACAATGTTTATTTTGGGTGAAAGGATAAGGATAGATTAGAGATGATTTTCTTTGCTTTCCCACTATTTTCTGAATTTCGCATAATGAGCATTCATTAATCTTTTAGCAAAAGTTTTGGTGAAATATAAGACATATATCACTTTTATAATTATAAAAATTAAAGTTTACTTGTTAAAAGGATTATTAAAAAAAAAAAAAAAAGCAAATACCTGTCTTTTTGTCGTGTAATCTGCCAAGATGTTAAGTAGCTTATAAAATACCTCGAACCAGGGAAGATAGCTGGGGGAAGAAGAAGAAATACAGGAAACATTAGTATGCAGATCAAAAACTTGAACCAGGACCTAATTCAAGATTGATATAGTTGCGATTTTCTCTCCATCCTGAAGAGTCTTCTGTCATAGACTGTGCTGAAAACACTGCTGGTGTCTGCAAGTTGGCCTATAGACCCTGCACACCTGAAACCACTGTGTTGATTCATCAGACCAATTTTTAATGAACTTGCTCTATATTCAAAGTAGGATGAATGTCTAATTCTCCATCCCCACTGCCTTCCACCAGGTCCTGGCCATTGCTTCCCTAGACTCAGAAGATGGCCTTGTCCTAAAGTCTACCCCTCACTACAGCTCTTAGAATGGCCTTTCAGAAGTTCAGCTTCTGAGGATGGCTGCGGAGGCTTTTCCTCGTCAGGCTGTTGACTGCCTCTCTGGCTGTCTCCTCTCTTCTTGGCCCTGTACCTGGGCCTCTCATGGCAGCCTCAGGCCTACCAGAGCCAGCACACCTCGGTCCTGTTATCCCTCTGTCTCTTGTGGTCTAGCCTAGTTGGTTTCATCTCATCTTCCTGACAGCCCTCCATCTCATGCCAATTCCCTCTTTCCGGTGCTGCCCTGGTCCCCATACAATGCCGCACTTAATGGTGCACTGGTCTTCTCAACAGGCTGGGGTGAATTCACAGAGGAAGAAGCACATCTTTCTCCACTCTTTCCTCTTGTGCCAAGAATTAAGCCTGGAGAATAATGGGCACTCAGAATTTACTGAATAAATATAATTAGATAAAGATTAAAGGCAAGGTCCCTTTGTGCTATGGAAGTTTCCCAGTCCCAAGAAGTTCTGCCATTGCTTTAAATGGATCTGCTCTTGGTAGAGAATGTTCCCAGAGCTACATGGAACAGGCACGTGAGACGCGTCACACCAAGTGCTCGCAGCCTGCTCACGTCCAGCCTGAGCTAACGGCGTCTGCTACTGATAGACCTGGACCTGAGGCACAGCGTGAATGTGACATCCTGCCTGGAAGAGGGGATCAGCACCCTGTACAGATTACCAGCTGGGCCACTGAGGGTAATAAATGAAGTGAGAGGCAATAGAGAGGACAGATAAAGTGCACAATCCACTATCAGTGACGTCTGTCTGAAGCCAACACATGCTACTGTAAAATTTAAGTAGCTTATCAAAATATACTGATAAGCAACTTAACTTTTCACTTCTATGACAGTATTATCACTTCTGTTAATATGTTTCTATCAGCTCTGGCAGTCACATATGGACTACAGAGCAAATGGCCGCTGCCATTTCCACCGCACTGGCTCTGGCAGAGCAGTGTAAACATTCAAGAGGGATTAAGCAGGAGATAACTTGCTCCCTTCCTCTCTTGCTAAATAAACCTCTGTGAGTTAAAAGCCATTAGAGTAGAACAAGAAATCCCCTCAGAAGAAAACTGCACAGATTAGAGGACCCTTGGTAAACAAATTCAACCAAGGATTACAACTATTTTTTTTCCTCTGAAAGAAAAATACCACCAGTTAAATCCAGCAAGTGGAAGTGAGGAGGGAGGCAAGGGCAAGAGGAGGAAATACTGGCCACGAGTAAATGAAAGCAAAGCTGAGCTCATCCTAGGAAGTCTGGATGAAGTACAGTGGGCAGGATGGATTCGCCCGCAGTTCAGGATTAGGGCGTGCACTGAGCAGTGCTGGACAAGCAAGGTCAAGCGACCCACACAGCCTGGGTGCGGCAGCTCCAGCCCCAGTCCTCACTGCTGTGAGCTGGAGGAAGGTAACATGGCAAGGACCACCTCATCTATGCAGACAGTCCAGCCTCTCACACTCAGCCTCCACCTCACCAAATCAGCTCTTTCTGGCTATGCTAGGTGGAACCACTGGCCACAGGCAGCTTTGTAGTTACCCTGGAAACCAGCCATTTCTTTCTCCCTTTGGCCTGACTGGACACAACTGTTCCCCACATGTTGTCCCCTGTGTGCTGACAGATGAGTATCTAGTGATGGCAGTATTAAGGTTTGAAACCAAAACCCAGCTGTCTTCTTCTTCAAAGGGCTCTTGCTTTCCCAGCTGGGAGGCCAGGGTTCACAGCTAAGCCTTGTCCGATGGGTTTCCGGTCCTGCTTCATTAGTGCTGGCACCACAGCCCCGGCTGCCTGGAGGCTGCTGGTGAGGACACGGAGACAACCCTCCATTTTGTGTGTGTCTGTCATCAGTGAGTAAACAACACTTCCTGGTTCAGAGACAGGAAACAAACACTCCATCACCCTGTACTTCCCTAGCCACCAAAAGGTCCCAGCCCTCTCTGGTCCTTGCAATCTTCATGCAACCCCCCACTGCAGGGGACCATTATTGTATGGGAGATTTAGTCCAAGGCTGGGGCCAAAATGAAAAATAATGAAAGGGTCCCCGCACTCAAGAAGGCTGTGGTTCTCCTTGGGAAGAGGCAAATATACAAAAGAGAGAAAATTTCTGGGTGGGAGAAGTAGGGAATGCTTCCCAAGTGCTTTGTTAGTTTAGGCGTTAGGGCTATTTAGAAAAACCACAGTGCAGCATTATCATGACCCCATCAACAGAGGGCAAAGGCCCACAGCAGAGCAGCCATTTCCCAGGTACCAGCCTAGGTCCAAGTTTGTCTCATCAACCGTGGATCTGATAACTGTCCCAGGTTCTCCCTTACTCCTAGGCCTGATGGTCAAAATGCAGAGGTTTGTTCTGTACAAGACCATACAAAGTCCTAAACTTAGAGGAGCTTGGGTAGTGTTGCAGGATTCCTTCCAACACAGCCTGTCAGGCACTGCACCCCAGAGTTGTACAGCAGCAGGTTCTAGAAACAGCACTTTGGTTCTACAATGGCTGATGGTCAGAATCACCATTAAAAGGCTCCCAAAATACAGGGGCCTTGGCTGGTACAAACACAAAGCAGTTGGCCTGAGTTTGGGGACAGGCTGAATGAAAACATTCCACGTTTTATTCATGTCAGCCTGGTAACCTGCTCATGGACTGAACTCACGGCCTGATTCCAACTGAGGGCAGACAGCTGTTCTAATCTCACTCCACGGGGTGGATGGTCAGAACAATCATTCCCACTGGGCGTGTGTGCGTGCATATACTACAGGATCCATTTCATTGTCATAAGTAGAGAAATCCACCGAAAATTTAAAAACATCTCCCACTTCTCTCTTCCTTACAGTTCAGTTCCGAGCCATTAAATGAGCCTGAGCAAGACAGAGGTATGGGGTAGGGTGGAGGAGGATTAGCAATAGAGTGAGGTTGAGGAATGCGAGACTGTGAGAATGGTAGTATGCGGTAGGATCTCAGAGCTCAAGTGGAAGATGTGGCTACCCTCCCAGAAGGACAACCTGGCACAGGATTAGAGTTGATGGGGATGGCATGCCCCACTGAGGGGTGATCTAGTATAGTGTGTTGGGGCCCAAGCAGGGTGAGGAGGGCTCTGGTAGGAGAAATTCGGAGCCTAAGAGGGTAAAGAGAGTGTCCACACAGGGAGTGTCAGAACTCAGGAGGAGCAAGGACTGTGTTCATGCAGGGGCAAGGCCTGGCAGAGTATAAAGAAAGCATGTGCGTGCAGTGGAGGCACTGACAAGCAATGGTATTAGAATCCAAGAAGAACAAACAGCATGTGAAAGGCAGACCAGTGCGTGACAGCAAAGCCTAACACAAGAATGGTATCCACCAAAGGTGGCCAAGTAGTTAAGAAAGATGTCCATGGTAGGAGGGGGTCGCAGCAGCCCTAAATAAGGTGTTAGTCCAAAAGGGTGAGGAGAGCAACTATGTGGGAAGGGGATTGCAGCAGAGGAAGACTGATTATATACAGGACAACAGATCAAGACTGATTAGGCATGTAAATAAATAATAGGAACCAGTGACTTAATATCAGAGAACAGTTGCAAATGCGGATACAAGAAAACAAGAATGAATCCTGTGGGTCAAACCAGAATCGGATATAACTATGTGAAATTGTGGTGCTCAGTAAACACACAGGTAGCTAGAGATACGTGGCTATAAAAGAAATATAAATATATATGTATTTGTGTATATGCACACATATTTATATTATCCAGGTTTAGCCACTGAGAAAGTCTAGAAGCAGAGACACTCCAATTATAATGAGCACACTCAGTGCCCAGATCCTGGTTTCTAAATACCATTCTTCACTGAAAGGAATCAGGGTTCTCTGAAGAAACACTGGCGTACAGGCCTAGAAGAGGGAAGTGTGTTGTGCCAAGAAAAAGGCAATGCTCAACACATAATTAGTATATTCCAAAAGGACAACACCAGTGAGGAGGGGTCCCCACTGACAAAATCTGTGATAATTTGAGTATTAAAATAAACAATGATAAAGATTATGCTAAAATAGAAAAACAAGTATAAACAAGTGAATCAAATGTATGATGAGGGATGGGGTTCTTTAAATAGTCTCAAAGTAATTCTTCACCAAATATTTGTTTATTACAAAGGGAGAAAGAAGGGAGAAGTCTCAGAACACTACCTTAATAAAATGACACAACAAATAGTACGCCACAGGATAAGGCAGGATGGAAGAACACAGCACCACTTCTATCCCATTCCTGCCAAAGAGGCACGATCTCATCCTGAGGAAGCAGAAAAACCCAACTAAGGGACACTCTACAAAATAGTAGCCTGCCACACTCATAAAGTATAGGAAATACTTTAAGGAGCTGCTCCCCACTGAAGGACACTCAGAGACATGACAAATAAATGCAACATTGGATGGGAATTTCATATATTTTTAAAAACTTGAACAAGTGATATCCAAGGATTACATGGTTGTGTTGTATCAAAATGAATACCAACTTTCTCATTTTAAAAACTATCATGTGGTTATGAAAAAGGAAAAAGATAAAAATGTTCTTTTTAAAAAATACATACTAAAATGTTTGAGGTTACTGGGTATTATTTTAGCAACATGCCTGAAATGGGTAAAGTCCTTTGTGTTGTATTCACAACTTTCCCATAAGTTTGTTATTCTTTAAAGCAAAATAAAGAGAAGGTCTTCTTCCATCAAAAATACCTTAAATATACCAACCAGAGCACACACAATAATGATGAAAAATTTCAAAGCATGTCTATTGGGAAGGTCAAACCACAGAAAAAATAAATAGTAGGTGGCAACTGTGAGAGTCACTAGCAATCTCACAGAGATGGCTGGGCTTCAGCTGGGTCCTAAATCATGTACTCATCAAAGAGCAGAAGGAAGGCTCAAAGAGACAGGCACAAAGTACATTTTAGGTAGAAAAAAATCTCACAAGCAAGGACTGGAGCAAGGGTAATAGCTGAGGCTAGAGGGGAAGCAGGGCCAAGCTTAAGGGCCAAACCTATGGGCTTCCCCCATTATGCTGTGATCAGCAGGGAACCATACAGACTATGAAGAAGGAAAACATCCTGAGAATGAGTGCTTAGAACCTGGTAGAAAGTGATTATTCTTCTCTCATCTTTACCCTTAATAGAATAGATCTCAACTTTATCAGAACCAGTATCTGATTTGCTATCCCAAAAGAAAATCTTAGATAATATAATCTAGTCATCCACATAATTTAAAAAAGATCAAAATAATGCTCTGGTTCTAATTTCAAAGAGAAATAAAAAGAAAAAGAATGGATGGGTGCAGTGCTGCATACCTGTAATCCCAGCCACTTGGGAAGCTGAGGCAGGAAGACAGCAAGTTGGAGGGCAGCCTGGGTAACTGAGTGAGACCCTGACTCAAAGTAAAACATAACAGGGGCTGGGGATGTAGCTCAGTGACAAAGCACTTCTGGGTTCAATTTCCAATACAAAAAAAAAAAGGAAGGGAAGGGAAGGAGGAAAAAAAGAGAAATGTAACAGTAAGATTTTACCATTATCAGGCACATCGTATCAGAGGATACAATGAAGTAGCACCTCCTGGGCAGGACTTGGGGCAGAGTTGCTCCTATTTATATCTGTATTGATGAATTTAAGACTAAGAAAAGTGACACAGAATAGGGTCTTTCCATTGCTTTTGCTGAATTTCTCAGAAGCTTTTGAAACTCCATGATGGGTACCCAAGTTGAGGCATTATTCTTTATTTTCTTACTTCCAGGGTGCATTTTGCCAATATTCATGAGATTAAAAAGGCTCTTTGGTGTTCAATATTTGAAGTTTTTATATTAAAAAGACAAAATTCCAAATTTTCAAAAGCACGGCAGTGTGGCGTATGCTAAGAAGAACATTGACTTGTGTCCCACAACCCTGTGCTGAGTCTCAGCTCTGATATTTCCTGGCCATGACACCTGGGGAAAGCAGTCTCTCAAAGATACACACCCATCACCTAATTCACACCCCTGACGTACAATGAGAGGCACCCAATAGGCACCTGGTATACTCTTTCTGCACCGCCCTGTCTTGCAGATCTCAGCTGTGGGAAGCTCTGAGTTGGGTACCTGGGTCAGAGGCTCCTCCAGCACCCTACAGGAATTCCTCACACCCTCCAGTCAAATAAAGCAGACTGGAAAGCAAAGCTGTAGTCAGAGGAGATACAAGATGTGGCTGCCTCGAGCTGCAGGTCTCCACTCAGCCTTTCCAGTGTGACCCAATATCTACCCCTGAACCTCTGTCACTCTAACATCTACAATAAAACTGACCACAAAGGAAACTTACAGCCCATATTCAGGACACAGGATTTCAAGATGCCCAAGTCAGAGATGCCAGATTCCTGCTCAGCACTGAGGCAAAGTCACCCACAAATGAAGACCTGGCAGCATCAAGCCAGTTAACAGTGAAGAAAAACACCAAGAAAACCACGCATGGTGACAAGACAGTCACATCAAAAGAAAGTGATGTCAATATCCATGGATAAGAGAAGTCTTTGGGAAACTGAAATCCTCAAATACTTGTTTTTTTTTTTTTTTTAGAAAAAATAACTTTCATGATTATGAAGTGTTAAGTAAGAGAAATGAAAAATTCCTCCCCTCAAAAAAAGCATTTGAATCATTTATTCTAAGAAGTAGTTCATTATTAGAATTAAAAACTAAATTTTATTGATATAAATTTATTTTTAAAATTTTAGATTGACATTTTATTTATTTATGATTTGTTTTTTTTTTTTTTTTTTTAGGTAAAATCCTAACCTTTTCCCCATTTTTACCATGAACTTTCAGTACCCATTTAAATAGATGTATTCTATTCCCAGAATATGAGGACATATTAGGCTTACCCCACAGTAAGACTCACCACAGCTGACAGTAATATGCATGTCCATCTGTCTTTGCCATTCAAGTCAACTCCATGAGAAGGAGCATGACTGCGTCCTGACTGTTCAACCTCTTGTGTGTCTGGTATGTGTCAGACACTCAGTAAATCAAAGCTTTCCCTGACAGATGTAACTCATCTCTCTAGTCTCTACTAAGGCCATTACTGCTAGTGGTATTGAGGAATGGTCAATAACTCTTGCTGAGAGGTGGGGATCCAAATTTAGGAGGCAGAATTTTGGATGAAAAACCATCCCTGCTAATCTTCTGCTGGAGTCTGTGACAAATAATTAGAATAGAGCCAGAAAATACTCAAAGTAGCCTAAAGAGTACCTACCAGCTTAAGATTTCTTGCCCCTTTTTCCAACCCCTACACAAGTAAACCCTATCAACTACTCTTTTTGTTCCTAGCTCAAGCACTGTGGGAAACCATCACAAAACCAGGCTGGTTACCTTCATTTGGAAATCTACTTTTCAAGCACTAGAGAGTCCTAAAAATTGCTTTTTATCCTCGTACCTGCCAGGGCCGCAGCCCCATGTTCCCCCTCAGGGTCTGCTCCATACTTTCCCCTTGTCTTGCCCCTACCTCATTTGCCCTTAATCTTCTCTCCAACTCTCCTGAAGAGAGATCTAACAGGAATTTTCTTTTCATGCACTCCTACACTTCCCATCGCTTCCTCTCCCCTCCCAACTGGATGTGGGAAGGAGGTAAGAGCCTAGATCCCAACTTACGGGCCTTCTAAAAGACAAACTTGTCATTACACTCAGCTAACGGGGTACTCCTGACTTTAGGCACAACAGAAACCACACACGTGTCCTAGTCTATGGTTCTCAAAGACAGTCTTAGCATCACAAGGTATGCATCCCTCATCCCACTGGGGAAAAGCACATGGCACCTACCTGAGTTAACTACTTTTAGTTTCAATGCACATCTCTCTGATATTTAAAATGGGGGTAACATCTCCAGTCCCGACATCGTACATTTAAGAAGACCCTTCCTGGGGCTGGAGCAGTGGCTCAGCAGTCATAGCACTTGCCTGACATGCGTGAGGATGCAGGTC
>PVKS010003887.1:0-99000 GCA_004027875.1 Aplodontia rufa
GGGCTGTCCCTGGGGGAGCAAGTGGCAGCCTGAGAGGCGTCCCCCTCTCCTCTGATTCCGGCACAGTTTCGGAGGGAGAGTGCGCTAGGAACGTCTTTGCTGTTGAATGCATTATCTTGTCATTTTCTTGTCCCGAGACTGCATAAACAATCATCTGATCGATCGGGTAAGATTAGCTTTATTTCTATCTCCCTTTTCCTCTTCCTAGTCCCACTCTCTTCTCCAAGCATAAACCTCCCGCTCTCTCTGTCTTTTCTCCTCTTCGAAACCTACTTCCCCTGGGGAATTGCCCCTGTGACTGAGAGGCTTGTAATTCTGTTTGTCAATGATTTATATTTTGGCTGTGGAATGAATCCTCCTCCCCACTGAGTACTCTCCCTAGAGAGGGTCCTCCGCCCCCACCCCAGGGGTTCGCTCTGGGAGCTGAGGTCGCTTTAAAGAGCGCCGCGGGAGTCTTTTGCCCCCTGTTCTGGCTTGGTCTGGCACGTACCTAAGTAAAAAATTATCCATCTCTCTTTTTTTTTTTTAGAAATAAGAGGGAAAGGTAGAGTGGAAATTGATTTCTTGCAGAGACTGAGTCGCCTAATGATACAGGGAATAAACATTTGCCCTGGATAGAAATGTTCTTGGTAAGTAATCTTATTTTCTGCAGTTAAAAAGAAAACACAGTGCTTGTCACTGCCCCATCCCCCATTCCATTCATTTGTTTGTTCTCTGTATGTAAATCACGAGCTGGCTCTGTGGAAATTTTCTTCTCCTCTTTCCTAGGAGAGTAGTAGACTGTAAGCTTGAATTTGAAGTAGGGTTTTTTACGGAGTCAATGTGAATGCTTTAAGGTCCTTCTTATCCTACATTAAAAAGCCAGACATTAAAAAGGCAAAGGGGATCCTTGTTTGCTTGCTATAGGGATATTTAAGGATCTCCCTTAATTCCTACTAACTCACTTTCCTCTCTGAAAATAAATTAGTTTTGGATCAGTACACCCCGTGTTTACTGTTTTAGTATATTTGTCCTTGTTCTAAAATATAATATTCTTTCAGTAGCAGAAATGAAAATGTTATTTTTTACATTTTGCAGGTAGGTATAAAACTATAGAAAGCTCTTCATAAATGTGCACCCTGGAATTAATCCTTATACCAGATACAAATTTGTAGATTACCAAATGACTATCTGCATGTTGTGACGATACTATAAATTCAGAGTTCTGGTTTTCTACGAGTCTATAGCACCCCCAGCCTGAGCAGGCTCATAGTGAGAAGAGTGGGTATGTTTAGCAGTGGGAAGAAGCCAAAGAGCTCTTGATTGTGCTTGTATCATATGTCCCTAAGTGTAAAGAGTAACAAGTCTTATGAATTGTGTGAACTTGGTTTTCCACGTGTAAGCTGACCATTCTGGATGTGGAAATAGACTTCTTCCAAGAGAAATCGTAATTTTGAATTAATGTATATTTACCAGAAAAAAATTTTACCTGAAAGTTTTTTCTTTATTATTGTCAGTCCAACTAAATAAACTCCTTTATCTTCTAGTTTTCATAATAAGGAAAAAAATTAATTGGTGCAAAATTGAATCCTGATGAAAATATTGTGATCTGAATGTCATAAAATGTACGAGAGTAGAATTACATTGATAAAGCTTCCTTTTAGATAATCAATAATGACAGTAGATTTACATTGAGAAAACTTCATTTTAGATAATCAGTATTCTAGAAGTCACTGATATAATATCCTAGAACATAGTGAAGCAAGATATTATAGACGCAAAGGGAAATGTATATATGCTCAAGGACCTGTAGTTTTCATTACTATCACAACTCTAAATGGAAAACAATTTCAGTAAGGACATGTGATATAACTTTTTTTTTCTTTCTCTTCTCAGGCGATATGCCAGCTCTAATGTTGTCCTAGAACAGAAGTTTTTCTTCAGTTGTCTCATTTTGCCATTAGGATGGATAGCTTCTGTGTGTTCCTGTGCTTTACAGAGAATGGCAAATGCTACTAAGAGGATCTGAGATCCACCTAAAGAGAATCAATATCTTGAATTACATTCATTTCAAATACAACCTTAACACTGGTGATAAATAGAAAATATACTTTTAATATAAGATCTCAACATGCTGTGTAACCATACTTGACCTAATTTGTCATTAAAAGAAATCTATTTGTTTATAGAGGTCCCAACATGACTTAAATTAGAAAAATGTAACTTTAAATACCTATTTTATATATAAAACAAATGTAAATTGGCTATTCTTAGATATATGGGGAAAGGACTGCATAAGAAAAATATTGATTATGTGACCAATAGTTCCTGAATTTTAAAATAATTTATAGGATTTAAAGTTATATTAAATAATTTAAGTATTTGAGCATTATATTAAAAAATATGTTTACATTTGATCAATTCAAAAATAAAGTCATAGACTTTATTTCTCCTAGCTTTTTTTTTTTTTAACCAAAGATTGAACCCAAGGGCACTTAATTACTGAGCCACATCCCCAGCCATTTTTATTTTTTGTTTTGAGACAAGGTCCTTCTAAGTTGCTAAAGCTATCTTTGAACTTGCAGTCTTCCTGCCTCAGCCTCCCAAGCCACTGAGATTACAGGCCTTCACCACCACACCTAGTGGCTAGCTGTCCTTTATCTTCAGAACAAATCTGATTTGTATTCTCACTGTTCCCAAAAATTATACATTTTAATTTTGTGTTGAGATTGAATTTTCTCAAATGATCAAAATGCATATCAGCATTTGGTAATTTAGTGTATTTCATATCATTGATAATATATATTTTTTTGTATCTTGGTATCTTCTTTTAAGTGTGTGAGTACAAATTAATATATTTATTACCTGGTGACTCACTCTCTAATTGAAAAGAAACATTCAAGAAATATTAGGGGTAGGGTTATAACTTAACTGGGAGAATTTGTGCTTAGCACGCATGAGGTCCTGGAATTGATTCCCAGTACTGCAAAAAAAAAAAAAAAAATATATATATATATATATATATATATATATATATGTTGTATTATAGAAATTTTGAATTGTTTGCTTGCGAAGCTAAATGTCCCCATGCTTCAGATTATTTGTAACCTTAAAACTAATTATAACAAAAGTGATATAATAAGATGAATTGATTCAGATTGTCTTTTTCATAAAAAAGACAATTGTATATGACACACTTGTATATGTACATAATTATCCCCATTAAAATACTGAAATCTGTTCTGTTTGCTATGTCTATGTGGTTGTTTCTAGAGCTTTCTCTTTGAAAGCATTTAATGTGCTTAAGAACCTATATGTGTAGACATCTTCATATCTTACTTTATAAGGTCAATATGCTGCTTAAATACACGGGGTCAATGCATTTGAATCTCAAGGAAAGTATGTTGGAACTTGAAAAGACTTTAAGGATCATTTAAGCTGACCCCTCATAAGGATGAAGTTGAGAATTAGATGGTAAATGATCAGTATAACAAATGAGTAATCTAACGATCTTTTACTAGAGTTCTCCTCACTTTTTAGCTACAGTTCATTCTAAATCAAATAATTCTACTATTAGTTGCCATGATGAACATTGTTTGAGATATGGAATAAACAAAAGAAAGAAAGTAATATATCCATTCCTCTTAGAGTTTTATTGATAAACTAATACTCCTCACTGCAGAAAGTTATTTCCCTGCTGTATTCCTTCACAGCTATTCTCCACAGTACTGCCCTCAAATGATAAGGGAACATTTTGTAATATAATACTGATTTCTCAAGAAAGGTCCTAAGCGTTCTTTTTGGATATGCACTAAGTTACTCACCAGACTGTCTCCCCTAGCCAATATAAACTAAAGATAATTATAACCACTCTCAATCATGTTCCATCACATCACCTCACTGTTCTATTTCTTCAATTCCCTACAATGTAGAAAATAGGATTATCCAATGAGAAATGTACCACAAGATATTTAATTAGACCCAAACATATTAATGAAACCACACACACACACAATGAGAAATAGAGACTTAGACAATGTTTTGTGATGGCAACATTATACGATAATAAAAAGTTAATGTTGCATTGAAAAAAAAAAAGAGTTCAGCCACTTTAAATTATTCTGTTTTCTGGAATGGTTTAAGCCATATCAGTTTTCCCAGTACAGGCACACACACACACACACACACACACACACACACACACACACACAATTTATACCATAGCTATGGAATGGCAAACCTAAAGGCAAATATTAACACAAAATCCATTTGGCAATTATAATTCCTGGATTAAAAAAGATAAGAACGGAGTAATTAAATCTAAAAAAATTTAGGTGTTTGTAGTGTATTAGTAAAAATTAAAAATTTTGAACTATTCTAAGAAGGTAGTGTTACGAAAGTATTAATGCTTTATAGTAGAATTTTTAGAAGCATTTAAGTAGTTTTTGCATGACTGAATGCATTTTGTGTGATTAACAGTAACTTTTCACATGTATATAGAGAAGTACATTGTTTAACCCATTTCAAAGCCCTTACTCCAAATATTGGTTCCATAAAGTAACAAACATGATTGTTGTTTTTTCATATTTGATCTCTCCTCCCTCACTTAGTATTTTAACTATCTAGCATAGTACACTACACAGAGGAAGGGCTTAATAAATATTTAATAAATGAAATTAAGTAGTAACTTTCCCTCTTTAACACTTTTTTTTTTCCTTTTGGTCCTAGGTATTGAACCCAGGAGTGCTTTACCACTGAGCTACATCTCCAACGTTTTTCTTTTAATTTTTATTTTGAGATAGTGTCCCACTAAGTTGCTGAGATCCTCACTAAGTTGCTGAGACTGGCTTTAAACTTGCAATCCTTCTGTCTCAGGCTCCTCGGTTGTTGAGATTATAGGTATGTGCTGCCATTCCGGCCCCTGATAAGCATTCTTAACAAAGCTTATTTATTTATTTATTTATTATTTTTAAAGAGAGAAGGACAATGAGGGAGAAAGAGAGAATCAATTTTATTTAGTTTTTCATGTCTTTTGTTGCTCTGCCACTTCATTGTGTACGTAGTGCTAGGGTTCAAACTCATATACTTGCTTGTGCACGCCAGGCAAGTGTCATAACCACTGAGCTACTGCTCCAGTCCCAAGCTTGTTATATTAAAATTTATATAATTATTTAGAAATGTTATTATTAAATAATAGCATTGTTCAAAATATTTTTGGAGTATTTTATGTATGTTTGACCCAGTAAATCAAATCATAATAAAAATAGTAATCATTCACATAAGACTTTATATTTTATAATCATCTTATTATGATACTAGTTTCATCTTCTTATCATGTTAACTTGAAAAATGAGAGAAGTGTGGTAGAAGGAAATTGAAGAACAGTTGTAATTTTTTCTATCTCAGTCTGCTTATTCAGATTCCATAATAAAATATAATAGACTGGCTGGCTTAAACAAAGCTATTTATTTTCAATTCTGGAGGCTAAGGATTACAGGATCAAGATGGCAGCACACTTGTTTCTTGTTGAGGGCCTGCTTTCTGTTTTCTGTTTGGCATACACCTGCTTTTCTTAATATATTCACTTAATCTGTCCTATGTATGTGAATGTGGAGGGAGAAGACAGAGAAACAGAAAGAGAAAAAGACTGAGTAAGTTCTCCATTGGGGGCACTGACACCTTCCAGGGCATCCATTCTCATGATCTGCTTGATAGCTAACTACCTGCATAAAGCCACACCTCAAAGTGCTGTCACATTGTGGAATAGGACTTCAACATATGGATTTGGGGGAGGCGAATAATCAGACAAAAATTTACTAAAAGACAAGGTTTAGTTCCTTATATTCACCATTTGTTATTTCCTCCTTTATTGAAGGTAAAAAGAGGGATGGAAATATCAAGTTGTTTTAATGAATTTGTTAATTTCAACAAGTTACATAAATGTAAATTCTTCATCTGTTAGTTTCTTGCAAGTAAAACATATTCAGAAAAGGAAATGTTTGTAATATTATGAGCTGAATTATAAAACTAAGAACAGTTTCCCACTCAATGTTTTCAGAGTTAAGACTTTTATATTGATAGAAGGATTATTATCTTAATTATTTTACTACCAAAATGCATTCATTGGGATAGCAATAAACTACAGTCATTGCATACTGAGCTATGGGTTTATATGTCTCAATTAACATATACATACTTGCATAATATTTGAAGAAACTTTTAGTAAATTTGAAAATATTCAAGGAAGTGATAGCATACAACTTTCCTAAAAGTCTTTCTGATACATGGATTTATATGATTAACCAGTATGAATGTGGTAGGAATAATAATGACTCCTAAAGTTGAACCTCTTAAATCTCCAAATTTGTGAATGCTTTACCTTTTATGGAATAGGGAATCTTGCATTGTTATAATATTAAGCACCTTGAGATGTAATGACTCCCTAGGAGAGTGTGCACTTAATGTAATCACAAATAAGCTCTCCAGAGGGAGGCAGGATAAGAAAGAAAAAGTTGTGAGGACTGACACATTGCTTTCATGACTTAAGAAATAAGTTAATTCTTCTGACTTGGTTACAAAGGGAATAGATTGGAATAGGTGTAGTGAAGACTAGACATAGCGCTACTTTCAGAAATAAGCAAATTAAGTGTATATAAGAATGCATAATTTTATTTACATAGGATGTATTACTTACCATATGCCTTACACATATTAACATGCATATATAGGCACAACATATTAATGTAGTTGTGAGAAAGTATGTAATATTCCTAAATTTGAAGACTATGTGAAAAATACTAACTCTACTATGAAGAAAAGACACTAAGTACAAAATGGTTAAGTTCAAAAGTTGTTGGCAATTAGTGAACTATTAAAAGAAGTTTGAGATTTAAAATGAGAATGACTGACAGGGAGTGGGAGGGTTTTTATTTTCATGGCAAGATTGATGGGAAAAAATTGATCCTTTTCTCCCTATATTTTGTACAGGATAGCAATCAAGTCAAGGATCTAAACATTTACTTAATTAGGATGAATTATTAATTTTAGTGTCTCATGAACTATGCAGGCCTTTCACCTCTATAATAAAAATAAAAAACTAAATCATTTGATTGCCCTTCTTCTTGGTATCTCTCAGTCTCTACTGTGTGCATTTTCTATTCAGAAGAAATACAGACCTCGTAGGAGGATAAAAAACAATCCTTCACATTGATCATGGAGCTCTGGCTCTGAGGATAAAATATGAATTTATAGACAAAAGTAATTTAAAAAGACTATATAACATGAATTCATTTCATATTTGTGAAACGAGAATGAGTCTAAAAGTCAATTCAACAAATATTTATTGAGCATTTATTCAACAATCATGTATTGATAGTATTTTATATAAGAAGTAGGATTTTAAATGTTATAAAGAGATAAAAAGTAAGGAAGTTATAGTCTTTATGTCCTAGTTGGATGATAAGGGGTACATACTGATAAATATATAGGTCTTTTCTACTTCATCCTATATTTCATCCACATCATCAATCAAACTTTTATTAGAAAGAAAAGCAAATGTATTGATTGTCATTTATAGGCCAAGCACTTCCAAGAATAATGTCCTCAATAAAACCAAGAGTAAGGACCATGAATATCTGACAAATATTAACATGAACAAAACAGTGAAAGAAAATAATAAACCTAATATTAAATGATTACTACTCTCTTGCCTAGGCATAGGTCTCTTCAATACAAAAAGTACATTTCTCTTATTTGCATTTCTTACTAGCACCTTTAAACATGTAAGTTAGCTTGAGCTTGTTGGCAGGACAAATTTCCTGAGAGTTCAAGAGAGAGCAATTGGGCTGGAGTGGTGGCTCAGTGCTTTTGGTGCTTGCCTGGCATGTACGAAGATCCAGGTTCAAACCCCAGCACCATGTACACAACGAAGTGTCTGAGCAAAGAATCATATGAAAAACTAATAAACTCTTTCTCTCTTTCTCACTGTCCCTCTATCTTAAAAGAGAGAGAGAGAAGAGAGAGAGAGCATAACTAAGGTAGGATGAATATTTTAGTTCATATAAATTAAATGTTGCCATTAACAACTTCTCTACGGAGTCCTCAGGCATCTTGTATGCATTGGTAAATGGGAAGCAAAGAGACAGAAGGGTCAATTAAAAGACTTCCTGTACTAGGACTAGATATGCCCCAATCACTTCCATTCACATGCCACTGGCCAGAACAAGTCTCATTTGAAAGAATGCTGTAATGTGGAGTCATGATTTACATCTAGGGAAAGAAAAAGACATGGACAGTAAAAGGATACATTGATAGCCTCAGACCGAAGCATTCATATGCATGACTAAAGCATCAGGCTGGGGGATTCAACCTTGCTTATGTGAAAGAAATTGTAAAAAATCATAGAATCAGAAGCCAGCAGTGTAAATTCAGGCACAGATGATGTTTATTTGGATTTACTGCTCCCCTGGGCTGCCATAATGAGGGCGGGCAAGGGAAATGGTATAAGGAGAAAATGGTGCTGGACCTCTGGGCAGATGCTTTTATAGTTTGGGGGAAGGAAGAAGTTGATGGGAATGGCCATCAATCTATTGGAGTTTGTCTGCCAGTGTCTTGATTGGTTGTTCCTTTGGGGGGGGGGGGTCACAAGCTGGTTGATGCCCAGCCTCCAGCCAGCCTCTGCAGCTGGTGTGGCACCACCATCTGAAGGGATGCTTGATGCCCTGCCCCCAATTGCCATCTACCTAACAGAAACAGCTCAGGAAGATTGACTAATGGTTCCTTTTAGGTAAAAAGGAGAATTCCATTCTTTGCCAGCAACTAAAAGAGACTCTGTACATAGTTGATTTTTAATAAATACTTGTTGAATGAATGCCTATGGCCTTCGGCTGTTCTCATAAAATGTAACTGTGTTCAAATTTGACGTTCAACTGGATGCCTACATGCAAATAAATAAATAAGAAAGGAAATCTACACACAAACTTCACAACTTGACAAAAACTAACCCTAAATGTATCACAGATATATGTGTAAAATTAAAATTGTAAGACTCCTAAAAAAATAGAAGAAAAAAAAACTAGATAACCCTGAAATTGGGGAGGATTTTTGATACAATAACAAAAGGATAATTCATGAAAAAAAAATCAGTTGAACTTTATTTTAAATTAAAAACATTGACTTTCTAAATGATACTCTTAAGAGAATGAAAAGACAGACAAGAGACTTGAGAAAATATTTGCAAAACACAAATCTAATAAAGATTGAAATAAAAATATACAAAGAGTGCTTAAAGCTTAACAATTACAAAACAAAACAGAACAAATAAACAATTAAACATGAATGAGAAGGGCTCAAGGTATGGCACATGCACTTGCCCCGCATGTGCAAAGACCTGAGTTCAATTCCCTTTGCCGAAAATAAATAAATAAATAAACTAGAAATCTGATCAAACACCTTGTTAGGTAGTAGCTAGCAATGAGCAATGAACTGCTTGACTAGGCCACAGGTTTATTCTTGAAGTTTGCTATAAGCTACTGTCAAGGCAGATAAGCTATGGAAAACATTAGTACATAAGTATTGAGGGTAAACAAAGACAAAATGGGAGGGAGAATGCCTGAAGAAGGAAGGATCTGTGGGACTGTCTCTTCACAGGCCCCATAAAAGTTGAGATGAGCCTAAAAGCTACTGGCCCCAGGTGTCTCTTACTAGCTCAGAAGAAGGTATTCCTTAATAGCACAGGCACACTGAGGTAACTTTGCTTTTAACCATAATGTGTACATTAACAGAGGATTGACTTGTAGATGAAGCCTCCTTAAATAGGATGGTCACCATGACAGTTCTGGAGAGGACCAACAAAGATCAAAAACTCCACTGCCAGAGGTGAAGGATGAGTTGAACACCTGATTGGCCAAGGCTGCTGAAGGAGGACCCCAATTTTCAAATCAATCATAAAATAGAAATAAATTTGGAGACAGCATTGTCTCCTTTGTGGTTCTCTGCCCAAAGACAATCCCTCCCCCTCTTGAGAGTGCTCTCTGCTTGAATTTTACTCTGCTTTTACTTTACTTTCACCTCTCTTTCACTTATAATAAAATTCTCTCGCATGAATTTTTGTGTCTGACTTTAAATCTTCTTTTGTTGGAACACAAGAATCGAGGTTTGGATTTTCAGCTTCCTGCTTTCTTGTGACAACCTCACCAAAGTAGACAGACAGGTTGCAAATAAGAATAAGAAAAGATACTCAACATTATGTGATTAAGGAAATACAAATTAAAAGAAGAATGAAACACCCTACAAACCTATTAAAATAACTTTGAAAAAAAAAAGACAATAGCAAAGTATTGCAAGGTGTTGACTAACAGGTATTCTCCATCTTGTTAGTGGGATGCAAAAATTACACAGCTGATTTTAAAGACAATTTGTTAGGTTCTTACTAACCAAATCATAGTTTATCACATCTTTCGGTATTTACTAAAATGACTTGCTGCATATTTATACGAAAAATACAGTTGGCTTTATTTTTAATTGACCCAATTGGCAGCAAGTAAGATTTCATTCAAGAGGCGAATAGATAAACTGTGCCTGCTTCACATACATAGGACATTAGTCAGTGATTAAAAGAAATGTATCGGGGCTAGAGCGGTGGCTAGGCCATTACCGCACTTGCCTGAAATGAGCAAGTGCACGAGTTTGAACCCCAGCACCAAGTTACACAACAAAGTGTTGGAGCAACAAAGGCCTAGTGTAAAACTAAATAAAATTGATTCTGTCTTTCTTTCTCTCTCTCTCACTGTCCCTCTCTCTTAAAAAAAAAAAAGTGAAAGAAAAAGAAAAGTACCAACAAGTCACAGGAAGACCCAGACTAGACTTAAGTACGTTGCTTAGTGAAAGAAGTTAGTTTGAAAAAGATATCGCCAATGTAATCCTGAACTACATGATATTTTGGAAGAAGCAGAAATATAAAGAGTAAAAACATCAGTAGTTGATTAGGGTTGGATTTCGGTAGATGCAGAGGGAGACAGTAAGATATATACATAGAGATCAGGTAATGTCTAAATTAAAATGCTCAATTCTTTGCTTGTATTTTTTGGATGGATTAATTAAATATAACACAATACTACTTTTAAAATAGTACAGGATAGCTTCCATGACAAAATGAATATTTGATCCTCCTTCTATGTCACTGTTTCTAGTCATTTATTAATTTTACTTTTTTGTGGTATGGAACACAGGGCCTTGTGCATGCTAACTAAGCAACGATCTACCACTAAGCTCCATCACCAGCCCTCTCAGTCACCTTTTCTAGTTTATTCACCTGATCTCACACTTTGAACTTTTATAAGGTCCATTTCTTGAACGTCTTTATAAATAGATTCAACCTCTTGAGATTTCATTCATTTTCATGGTGTCCAACATGCTTTATCTTATGTTTACCTCCACATTCCTGTCTTCAGGCTGGTCCTCTCCTTTGAACTTTCGAGGGTCTATCCAACTCAGTAATCAACAATTTTACATGGAAGTATCATAGCCATCCAAATTTTAATATGTCAAAAATTCAGCTGCTATTTCTCAATCCATTCTCAAACCTTTTCACCTTTTTTCTTCCCTAGTTCAATTAATGAAATTTCATCCTTACTCATGATCAGGGAGAAGACTCTGAAGTTTCCTACACTTCTCTTTCTGTCAGAGCTTTTACCTAATTAACCAACAAATGCTTTTGATGATACCAACAAAATACATCTTGCATTTGACTACACTAGTTTTGTTGCAGATATAGTCGTCCAAGCCACTGTCATCTCTCACCAGGTTAATTAAAATAATCTCTTTGTTTGTCATGCCTTTCTCTTCACCTCTTTTTAATCCTTAACATAGCAAACAATATGATCCTGTTGCACTGAAAACCAGTTGTGTAACTTCTCTGTCAAAATTTGTGATGGGTTCCCACTTATTTAGAACAAATACCACCTGTGATTCCCAAGGCCCTAAAATATTGAATATATATATATATATATTATATATAATATATATATATATATAATTTTTTTACTCTCTGGTTATTTTTTTACTCTCTAGTATCCTCTTAGTCAATTTTTTTCCCCAGCAACTCTGACCTTTTAATAGAAATCAACTCGTTTTTAGACCATCAAATAGAGAAAAATTTCCATTTTACACTTGTTAAATCCCAGGTCTCATGGACTTACAAAACAGCTGTTTGGTATGATCTCCTTCTGGAAGATCTTCTGTGGCCCAGCAGAACAGAGATGCTACAATTTCAGGCATCTTCTCTTTCTAAAATGCCACAATATAATTTTTACTGTACTCTTGATAGCAATTATTGAGGATTCTCTTTTAAAATTCCAGGAGAAAGACTTGAGAAAACTCTCAGATTTTTAGTCATTGCCTTCACATTCACCTTCCATTTTACGCCACTCTTTTTCCTTTAATTCTTTTCCTTAGAGTAGAAGGACTTTTATTAACTTTCTCTAAGTAATCAAAATTGCCTTTATTTTTAGTGCTCTAAACACAGCAGTAAAAATTCTTTATAATAGAAGTCATCTATTAGAATTAAAAGACTTCCGTGAATCCACTGAAATCTGCCTCTCAAAAGGAAGTTTTAACAATTTATTTTATTAACTTTTAGCTTTCGCAAACAAAGCATACCTTAGCAAGCTGAGAATGAAGAAACACTAGTTCTGACATTCTTTTCTCTCTTTTTGGAGAACAACAAACTATTGTGCTCCATTAAAATATTCAAATATAGGGGCCAGAGCCTTGTTTATAGAGACACACAAACTTACTATTTCCTCATAGAAAGCAATACCATATTATTATTGAGCATGAGTTGTTAAGAGTAGATTTTAAAGTTACCATTTCCTTGAACATGCATAAAAATGTGTAACTTTTCAAAGGACAAATATATATGTAAGTATAAATTAATATGTGTGTAATATTAGGGCCTGGAGCAATTGCTCAGTGGTTACAATGCTTGCCTAAGATGCAGGAGAACCCGAGTTCAAACCCCAGCACCAGGTACACATCAAAGTGTCATAGCAATGAAGGCCACAAGAAAAACTAAATAAAACTTTCTCTCTCTCTCTCTCTCTCTGACTGTCCCTCTCAGTATATTAAAAAATAATTAAATAAATAAAAATAAAATCCTTAAATATTAATAACCTTTGAAGCACCACATATTAATATTAATAAATGTTAATATATTTCAATGATATCCTTATTGAAATGAAATGTATATTAAAAAGTTCTTCCAAAATAGTCTTAGTAAAAAATTCTGCACATTGAACTATGGATGTAACCTAGTGGCAGGGTGCTTGCCTAGCATGCACAAGGCCCTAGGTTTCATTCCCGGCAACACACACACTCACATACTTATTATATAAAATTTGCACACATGCAAATAGTGAATACAATTATTTGTTGTATTAGAATTAAGAATACATTTTATGTTGTATATGTGTTGCCATAATGCTGTGTTTAATACAAGTCATTTATGTTCTATGTATACACAGAAAAATCTTCAAACATTATCAAGATACTGTAAATATCCTTTATAATGTAGCTAATGATCTTGGTGACCCTCCAATTTTCAATCAGAGTTGGAATACATCACTGTCTTCTCACATCTTCCTGAAACTATACAGTACAAACTTAGTAAAAGTCAGAAAGTGTCCTAGTATATTAGTCTACTTCAGATGCCACAACAAAAATACCATAGATCAGGTGGCTTAAATAAAATTAAATGTATTCCTACATTTCTTGAGGCTATAATGTTCAAGTTCAAGGTACCAGAGTTGGCACTTTGTGATGAAACTCCTCTTCAGGCTAGCCGACAGCCACCTTATTTCTGTGTCCTTACCTGGTGGAGAGAGTGCTTTAATGTCTCTGTTTTGCACTTTTCCTCTTCATATGTGGGCATATATTTGATTTGGATTTGAGCCTTATGACCTTATATAATGTTAATCAGCTTTGTGAAAGCCTTATTTCCAATATAGTCACTTACAGGGGCTAGAGCTAAACATATGCATCCTAAGGAGAGGCATTCTGTTTATAGCACAGAAAATCTGCCCCCAAATTAGAATTTACCTGAATACCAATTCATCTTAAAGTCAGTCTTTGATTCCATTAAACTGCCTGTGTACACCAGGCATGGGCTTACTCCTTTCTGTCTTATCATAAATAATAACACTCATATGCAGAAGATTCTCAAAAGACAGTTCTCAGAAAACAAAAAAAAACTGTAGGTTAACCTAAATCTCTTATTATGCACCAGCCTGAAGGAAATCATACAAAAGAAAACTCAGGGTATTAAATCAGTCAACACATTCCACAAGGATATATAGGGGCAAAAATTAGGGAGTGTATTAATTGAGCTTTTCTGATATATTCTCTGCCATTCTAGAATTATTAAAACTATAATGTCTTAATACAGGTAGTCTTCTCACTATATTATCTTTCCCTAAAAGTTTTTTTTTAATCTGTCTTGTAGTTAGTACAATGACCGTAGTAGCCATTTTTAATATTGCTTGCTCATTGCCTGAAACCAATTCCATATATAAAGAATACTCGCCTTAACGAGACTGATTTCAGACTCATGGAAACTACTGAGATATGCTTTTCCAACAAAAGGGTACATTTTAAGTTGGATAGTCAGATGAGCACACCTAGCAATCTAAATCTCCGACTAGGAACACAACCACAAAGTATAAGGAGTTCATTCTTGCGACAGCACCAGGAGCTGACATCCTGGGTGCAGGGGACCCTGAGGGGCAAGGAGCAGCAGAGTATCTGTGTTTATAGCCTAGGTGCTCTGTGGCATGATTTTAGCTTTGATTTGTTCATCTTGCTTTCTTTACTCTTGTTTTCTGAGCTGAGTTCTATGACCACATTAAAGAACTCTTGAGGTAATTAAAATCTTTACAATAAACTCACTCTTCATCTTCAATGATCTATAGTTGTTTCTACTACCTGCTTATGGAAAACCTATTTTCAAGTGTCTTGGAAATGTGTCTTACAATCCCAGACCTCTCTTCTGAGCTTCTGATGAATATAGACAATGATCATGCAATATCTTCTATTAGAAAAATGTCACAAAGCACTGCAAATCAATAAACTCAAAACTGAACTCGCCATTTTTCAACTCTATTCCTAACCTTTTTTTCAGCATTCTTGATTTAAGTATATGGTATCATCATCGTACATTCAACTGGTTAAATCAACCTTGAAGAATTTTCTTACTCTTTTCCCATATTTGATCACCAGCAAGTACTTACAACACCATAAGTAGTAACTCAACTCAGATCACTTCTTAAGCTATCAAGATAAGCTATCACATTTGGGATATTAAAAGTACCTCCTGATTGCATTTAAGCTGAATATATACCATATACATTTCCTTTTTCTTTCTTTCTTTCTTTCTTTTTTCTTTCTTTATTTATTTTTTATTAGAAGTATATAAAGATACAATTGAGGGGAAAACATTATCAAACCATCAGTAACCAATGTATATATACTTTGTTATCTAAGGATAATGCCAAATCATGGATGACCAACTTGGGTTTCATCTGTTGCAGTTTCTCCCGGAATAACTAATGTGTTAAATGGGTATCTCATGGAGGAATGACATTGGCTTCTGGGATTCCCACTCTCCAGTCTCCTAAGAGTCCTTCATACACCTTCCCCCCTCCCTATCCCCCTCCCTATGCCTCCAAGTATCCTAGGGAGCCATCCCCCTATTACTCTGAGAATCTCACAATTTGAAGTATTGTTAGGTTAGCTGTATACCCTACTCCTTTCCCATGTATTCTAGCTTCCACAGATGAGAGAAACAATTGGGCCCTTTAGTCTCTGAGATTGGGATACTTCACTTAGCATAATTCTTTCCATCTCCACCCATTTGATATCAAAAGCCATAATATTGTCTTCTCTAATGGCCAAGTAGTATTCCAATGTATATATGTACCAAAGTTTTTGTATCCACTCTTCGAGTGAGGGGCATCTGGGTTGGTTCCATAGTCTAGCTATAGTAAATTGAGCTGCTATAAACATTGAGGAAGCCACATCACTATAATACGCTGATTCTAACTCTTTTGGGAAAATACCAAGGAGTGGGATAGCTGGGTCATAAGGTGGTTCCATTCTTAATTTTTTGAGGATTCTCCACACTGCTTTCCATAGTGGCTGAACCAGTTTGCAGTCCCACCAGCAGTGTAACAGTGTTCCTCTTTTCCCACAGCCCCTCCAGCATCTGTCATTGTTTGTATTCTTTATTTTTGCCACTCTAACAGGAGTAAGGTGGTATCTCACCACCACAAAGCTCCTAGAGCTTATAGGTGATTTTAGCAAAGTAGTTGGCTACAAGATCAGCTCCAGCAAATCACTAGCATTTCTTTACTCCAGCAACAAATCGGCAGAAGAAGAAATCAGGAAATCTCTCCCATTCACCATCGCTTCCAAAAAAATGAAATACTTGGGCATTAACCTTACAAAGGATGTTAAGGACCTCTACAAAGAAAGCTATCAAACACTAAAAACAGAAATTACAGAAGACCTGAGTAAATGGAAAAACATTCCATGCTCATGGTGAGGCAGAATCAATATAATAAAGATGGCCATTCTACCCAAAGCTCTATACAGATTCAATGCAGTCCCCATCAAGATACCTATGGAATTCTTCACAGATATAGAAAAAGCAATTCTCAAGTTCATATGGAATAACAGGAGACCAAGAATAACCAAAACATTACTCTACAGGAAGGAAGAAGTAGGGGGTATCTCAATCCCTGACCTGAAATTATACTACAGAGCTGTAGTAGCAATAACAGCATGATATTGGTATCAAAACAGAACGGAAGACCAGTGGAAACGAATAGAAGATCCTGAGACAAACTCCCATATCCTTAACTATTTGATATTTGATAAAAGGGGCAAAAGTATAGTGCGGAGGAAAGGTAGCCTGTTCAACAAATGGTGTTGGACAAACTAGACAGCCATATGTAGACAACTGAAGCTGGATCCTTATCTTTTGCCCTGCACAAAAATTAAATCAAAATGGATCAAAGACCTGGATATTAAGCCAACAATTTTAAACTTACTAGAAAAAGAGGTAGGGTCATCACTACAGCATATAGGAGTCAGCAGCTACTTCCTTAACAAAACTCCCATGGCTCAAGCTATAAAATCAAGAATAAATGAATGGGATGCAATTAAACTAAAAAGTTTCTGCACAGCTAAAGATCTACTCAAGAGCATCAAGAGAGAACCTACAGAACGGGAGAAAACCTTTGCCTGCTACACCTCGGACGGAAGGCTAATATCCAGAATATACAGGGAACTAAAGAAACTGAACTCCAAACCCACAAATAATCAAATCGATAAATGGGCTAAAGAACTCAAAAGGAACTTCTCTCCAATGCAAGTCCAGAAAACCCATAAATATATGAGAAAATGCTCTACATCATTAGCTATAAGGGAAATGCAGATTTTTTTTTTTAAGAGAGGACAGTGAGAGAGAGATAGAATCAGAGTTTTTTACAAGGCTTCCGTTGTTCTGACACTTAGCTGTGTACATGGGTCCTGGGGTTTGAACCTGTGTACATGCACATGCCATGCAAGCACATAACCACTGAGCCACTGCTCTAGCCACTACCATATATATTTTCAAATCTCATAAACTATATTCCTATTTAGGGCTCTATGATCTTAGAATAAGTTTTCCCATTATTACAATCAATTCACAGTTCCTCCACATGATTTATAAACCCTGGCTCCAACTCACTTTTCCACGTATGGTTGTATGAAATTTTGATTTATTTATTCAAAACTCCAATTTTATTCTATTTTCAATGCATTTCACCTGTTTTATGTCTTTTACACTTGTTACTTGTCTTTCTGGAACAAGATTCCTTTCAGCGAGATTTGCTTGATTTTCACTTGCCCATCATATCATAGATCACATTCTATTCTCTGGTGGGCGTTTTAAAGCTCCAACTAAGCAAAATTTCTACTGTAGTCCTAACATTTTTAGTTATGATAGTCAGCTTACAAAGAGTTATCATTCACCAACTATTTATTGTTTATGAAAATGAATTAAGTTATCAAGATAACATGAATCTGGAACTGAGCTACCTGCCCTTAGATGCTAATATTCTTATATTGAAGACCAATGTACCCATAGTAAGACAGATACAATTAGATAAATATTGGAAATATTGGGGAAAGAAAGAACAGCAAGGTACAATAATAAGATTGTTATTGGCAATGATATTACTAATATTGTGAACGACCCAATTAATCTAAAGTAACTCCTCAATTGCTCTCAAGGAATATGGCATAATTTTTTCCCAAATTTCTCATATTAAGTTGGGACTATGGTACTGTGCACATCATAAAGTAAAAGTGATCAGCATGCTCAGCGGTAGAACTCTTTTTGAAAGAGTGGTTATTAAGGAAAACTCAAAGAGATAGGATCTGTAGCAGTAGTCTGGGTTCCATAATATGGGCCCTGCACATATGAACAGGTATAGCAGAGAATGAGGCCACACTTAAGGATAGAAATACTAATACTCATGCTACAAAATTCTCTGAGCTGCATGAGTTAGCAGTGCGCCCCCTGTCAGTATGATGGGGTCACAATTGCAATATATGACAGCAGAAACTTGGCTCTTGTCCTAACCTACCAGTCCAGTGTTTCTGGACAAGCAAAAGAGACTCATTGGCTGGATAATAGGTCTAGATTCAAGCACTACTCTTGATCAGAATTAATTTCCTAGAGTGGGACTGCTTTCTCTAGAAATCCCTGAACCTATTCCTTTCCAGGAAGGTCAGTTTATAGGAGATGAACTTGGAACAATGAACACACTAATCTTTCACTAAGTAAATTAAAATGATGAAGATTGAAATTGCTCTAACTACTATAATATCTCTCTTATTCATTGATGTTACTGGAGCTGATATACTAATACTTTCTCATAGACTCTTTTTATTTCTCTTTACCATCACAGGATTTTCTCATGTCAAGATATATATTAATTAATTTGTTGTTGTTGTTGTTGGGTTGTTGTCAAAGTAAATATCTACAGATATATATTTAAATGTAGTAACATGGAAAAGAAAAAGAGCAGTTGTATGATGTTTTGGGGTAGGTAGTGTAGGGTTGGAGAGAAAGGAAGAATGGTATTTGTGGTGGCTGGGGAAGAGCTAGTGAACTTCAATCTCCATCCCATTTCCTCCTCTGCTGTTCTGCAGTCAATTATCTTGAATTTTTAATTTCAAGTGTTTAAATACCCTGAGCCCAGGCAGGAGTACTGGAGATTGAAGCTTCTTCCACCTTTCCTGGCTGCGAAACTGTGATCAAGTTTCTTAGACCTTTTTGGTCCCTATTTCATCATATGTAAAATGAAGCAATACCACTAATTTCATGGTTGGTATGAGAAATAAAGGTGATTATATAGTTAAGCATTCAACAATAAATACTTAAGTGCTCTTACTCAGTCACACATGACTTAACTTCCTTTCGGAATTTATGTAATGTATGTGTTGTAGATTGAACAACTTTTCAATCATTCAGTGCTAAAAAATTAAATTTTCACTCATTTAATTTTCATCTTTGAATAGGATCTTGTTATCAAACTTCCTGAACTAGCTATCTTGTTGTAAGCTGCTGTTTGTTTTTTCCTTCAGTTTAAGTGCTGGGGTAGAACTCTTGGCCTGCCAGATGATAGACAATTACTCTTCCAAAGTGAACTACATCTCTAGTCCTTTGCTTTTATTTTGCTATCGATGTCCAGAAAATTGCTTTGCAACATGTATGATTTTATGCCTTTGTAGTTTGTGACCCTCTCATGGCAAAAAGGCACTCAAAACTTAAACTACTACCATGATAAAAGGTGACAGGTTTCATTATGATTTGTCACAATTGGACAGCTGTTACATTTGCTATTCTTGTAATTTTTCTTATGTTAGTGGATTCTGCATTTAAATTTACCAACTCAATGTATTATTCCAAGTATGAATGAAGAGTTAAAATGTATCTTTTCTGATTCTAAAGTTATTTAAATGTGAATTTAATCAATGTGAGGTAATGCATAATTGTTCATAGGCAAAATGATCAGATTATGATAGCTGTAATCTAATTAGTGAATTCATTCATTTGATGGGTTAATAATTTGAATAAACTAACTATGGGCAGGAAGGGTGTAGCTGGTAGAGGTAAGTCACATCTTGTGCCTGGATTCCTCCCCACCCCCCACGTCCATCTCCCCACGCTCCTTTCTGGCTGTCATGAACTGAATAACTTTCTCCACCATACACTCCCTCCATGATGTTCTGCCTCACCACATGCCCAGAGCAATGGCGTTGGCCAACCACAGACTGAAAACTTCCAAAGTATGAGCACAAACTAAGCTTTTCCTCCTCCAAGCTGTTTTTGTCAGGTAATTTGGTCACAGTGATGAAATCTAACACAATAGGCAATATCGTTCTTATGCTTGTGTTCCTAAAACCTATTGTAGTGTACTGCATGTGGCACAATACAGAATAATTTCTTGTTGGATTAATGCTTCTGACTCTCTAATTTTTATTCTTTTCCCCTCCTTTCTAAGATGACACATATTTTAAAATGTTTTATCTAACTGACCTATTTTATGGGACATAATATTAAGGATGTCTTCCCATGCTTTGAACTATTTGTTGTGATAATTTCCTGTGGCACTATAGCATTTCATTAGATACATATTTATTAATTAACTTTAAGCATTATCTGTATGCATTAAAATATGCTCACTCAAGTCTATATTTCAGAATGTTTTAACTAATTTGTATAACTATATAACCAACAATGTAATCAACATATAGAATATTTCCATCAGCACAGAAAATCCCCTTGTGTTCTTCTATGAGAAACAGCTCTTTGTTCATCGCGTCTTGATCCTAAGAAATGACTGATCTCATTTAGCTCATTATAGGTTAAACACATATTTCCTGTCTTTTCATATAAATAGAAGTATGCATTCCAGCTTTTCTTCTTCAACATAATTGATTGGATATTTATTCATGTTGTTGTGAATATCTATAGTTCATTGTTTTTTACTCAAATGCTATTACATTCCATAAATATTATACAATAGTTTGTTTTTTCATCTGTCAATGAATAATTAAGTTGTTTCCTGTTTTCTGCTATTATGAATAAAGCTGCCATAACTAGCAATGTACATGTCTTAGGATGAGAAAATGTTTGCCTTTCTCTTTTGTAAATTTCTGGAAGTTAAATTTCTTTTCTTCTTTTTTTTCTTTAAGAGAGAAGGAGTGAGAGAGAGAGAAAGAAGCAATTTTATTTAGTTTTTCATGCCGCCTTCGTTGTTCCAACACTTCGTTGTGCGTATGATGCTTGGATTTGAACCTTTGTACTTGCACCTGCAAGGCAAGCTCTGTAACCACTGAGGCACTGCTCCAGCTCCTGGAAGTTAAATTTCAAAGTCCTGTGAAGGATTGCTGTTTCATATTGGTAAAGTATAATTTATCAAGATTTTTGTGCTTTTAATTCCTGTTTTTTAGATACTAAGAAATGTTTGTATAATCAAGATTGCAAACATTTTTTAGAAAATATAAATTCTGCTGTTATAATATAGTCCATAATGCCTTTCAATTAAATTTTTAAAATTTATTATTTTTAATTTATTCAGGGCAATTATACACATTTATGGGTACAGTGTGAAATTTCAATATATTTATATCATTTGTAATTATCAGAATAGTCTAATTGTACTATCAGTCACCTCAAATGTCTATTATTTCTTTCTTGGAACATTCAAACTCCATTCCACCATCTATTTTAAAATATGCAATCAATCATTGTCAGTTATAATTATTACATTGTGCAAGAGAATACTGTACGTTTTTTCTCCTATCCGGTTGTACCCGTCCTTTATTCACCTCTCCTTCCCCATCACTCACAGTTCCCAGGACATAAAGTAACCACAATTCTATTCCTATACAGTGCCTTCACTCACATAACGTCCTTTAGTTCTATCCAAGTTGCTGCAAACAATTAATATAGTAATTTTAATTGGCAATCTTATTTTTCTTTCAGGACTCTGAATATATCATACAATTCTGTTCTATTAAGGCTTCCTCTGAGTAGATTCATATACATATATATATGATTTTGATGCTTATTTTTCAGGTTTTAAAATTCTACCTTTGTCTAATACATCTGATATTTTGACTATAATATGCTTTGGAGAGAATGTTTTTGGTCAAATCTATTAGAGATCTTTGTCCAGAAACTGGATATTCACATAATACCCAAAGTTTCTTAGCAATTATACCATGGAATATTTTCTTTGTCTTTTCACTTTCCTTACTGCAAAACATTTATTAAATGAGTATTTGTTTGCTTATTTTTTTGATTTTTATGTTTTGCATATGGAATAATTTCCAAAAGCTTTGGTCTCCAGTGAAGCTGTGGTCAGAGGTGGGGCTTCTGAGAAGTGATGGGACCAGCAGGCATTTTTTGTTTGTTTGTTTGTTTGTTTTCAAGAGAGAGAAGGACAGTGAAGGAGTGAATCAATTTTATTTAGTTTTTCATGTGGCTTTCATTGCTCTGACACTTTGTAGTGTACGTAGTGCTGGGGTTTGAGCTTGCATATTCGTGCGTGTCAGGCAAGCACTGTAACCATTGAACTACGGCTCTAGTTCCACCATTAGGTTTCTGACCTCATTAATAGATTAACCCACTGATATACTAACAGATGAATAAACTATTGGGGGAGTAGTAGAAACTGTGGAAAGTGGGATATAGTTGATTGGAGAAGGTCCTTAAAGGTATGTCCTTGGAAGCTACATCTGGTCTCAAAATCCCCCTTCTCCCCCCTTGCCCCGTGTTCTCTTCTTCCTGGAACCAATGAGGTGAGCAGCTGTTCTCTTCCAAGCCCCTCCACCATTATGTTTGTGCCTCATCATAGTAGGCCCAGAAAAAAAAGTGGAGCCACTGGGCCATGGACTGAAATTTCCGAAACAGCAAGCCAAAATGTATCTTTACTTCTTAAAGTAGTTTTTCTCAGTATTTTGTCATAGCCTCAAAGTGCTAACACAGAAAATTGGTACTGAGAAGTAAGGGATTTTGTTTTGACTGTACGTGACAATGTTGTTTGGAAGACTTTGGAACTGGTTTCTTGGAGGAGTTTGGAAAGATAAAGAGATGGAAGCAAGAATGTCATAAGTGGAGCTAAACTGATGGTTACTTTGTGAACTCAGAAAACCAGAATTCTGATACAAATGTGGGTAATAAAGACTATGCTCAAGAGGTTTCAAATATGAGTGAAAACTGTACTAAGAATAGGAGTAGAGAGGGCAGGAGCAATGGCTCAGTGGTTATGGTACTTGCCTGGCATGTGGGAGGATGTGAGTTTGAACGCCAGTACCTCATACACAAGGAAGTTTCAGAGCAACAAAAGCCATATGAAAAACTAAATAAAATTGATTCTCTCTTTCTCTCACTGTCCCTCTCTCCCTTAAAAAAAAAAAAAGGAGTAGGAGTAGAGGCCACATGTGTTGCATTCTGGCAAAGACATTTTTTACATTTTGTCCATGTCTTGAGACTTTTGAGGATGAGATTAGCAATCATGGGATAATTATTATAACAAAGGAAATTTCAAGGCAGCATAACATTCAGTATGTGGCATGGGTATTGTTCGCTGCTTTGATCAAGGTGTACAGTCAGAACTGGGAGCAATAAGCAGTGGGGAAAGGTTTGAAAAACTTGCTGTTTGGCCAATTTAAAAAAAAAAAAGGCTAGTGTAATGTTTAGGCCATGAAAGATGTAGCTGCTGAAGGGATTAGCACCATTAAAAAAAAAAAAGCCTAGTTCTTTGCACCAGAACAACAGCAAAGATAACCTGACTCAGGAACTCAGGAACTGGCAGGCTCAGGGATAAAAGTTTAAACTCTTTTGAAAGACTTTACTTTGATAAGAGAGCACATACTTGCCCTGTTCCCATGTGACCATCTCAGAATTTGTTTCTCCTTGGACTCCATTCATTGTGTTCAGCTACCAGGCACGCACAGGCTGCAACCATAATCCAAGGGGTCACATATATTGCTCCTGTAGTTGACAGACCTTGGTATTGTGCATGTGGTGCTGATTATACATAAAGAATTCAAGAGTTCTCAGGTCAAGGAGGCTCCCACTGAGATTTTAAAGGAAGGCCTTGGCGGATAGGCAGTGTGGCAAAATCACTGCAGGCAGCCCCTGGTAATTTGTGAACTTGTGAGTGAAGTGGAAGCTGCAGTGGAGATGCTGGGAAGTTAGAGACACCAGGAAGATTAAATCAGTTTGGGCTGCTCAGGGGCTGGAAGGGCTGCAGGTTCTCCAGCTGTAAATGCCCCAGACCTCTGAGATTATGGTGTGAGTTTGGGGAAACCTCTTGCTTGCCCTTTCTCCACAGAGAAGAGTACCTCCTGACTTAGGGTTGATCTCGCAAAATGTAATGGTGAAAGTGGTACACTTAGTTCCATTCTTTATACGTAATCTTTTATTTCTGTGCTCTGAAATATCTTTGCCACATCCCCACTGCACTCTGATGCTCTTCCTTTTTGTGGTTGTTGTTGGTCCTTTGTTTTGAGTAAGTGTACCAATCACCAGTAGACAACAATTTTACTTTCCTTCGATTGGTTTAATTTATTTTTTTAATCTATAATGTATGGTAAGAATGGATATTCAGCTTTTTACATATGAATATATAACTGTTCTAATTCTATTTAATGATAGTACTACATTTTGTATGTGATTTGGGGATAATGGCATATGCATTGAAACTCAAGTGGCAAAAATAATTAAAATCAATTGACAATAATTTTGTGACTGTTTCTGTACTTTATTCCTAACATACACCAATACAAGCATATGGTGACATACTATAGTTGCACTTTAATCTGTTGTTAAACTTTTTTATGATTTTATTGCTATTATAATGGTCATTTAAAATTTTTAGCTTTTGTGTTTTGTTTTTATACATAGAATTATCACTGATTTTTGCATTTTAACTTTGTATCCTATGATCTTATTAAGCTCAATATTAATTCCAATGTCTTTCTTGTGGAATTATCAGTATATTATAAATGTACATCATAGCATCTCTGAAGGGTCAGCTTTATTTCTTACTTTCCTATTTGGATGGCTTTATTTTTCTGGCCTTATTGTACTAGTTAGGATCTCCATTGGTAACTCAAGTACTGCATAGAGGTGGTAAGAGCAATCATTTTTGACTTGTCAGTCTTAGAAAAATATATTGATAGTTATTAGCACTAGGTATTTCATAATGACAGATCATATTGAGGATTTTCTGTTGATATTATACCAGGAGATTATATCATAATATGATGCCAAATTGGTTCAAGTGATTTTCTTCTTTATTTATATGTCCTATGGTTTTCTAGTATATTGTATGTTTTCCTACAGTCTCCTTGGATAATGATTTGTACTGATTTTCAAATATTAATCTATGCATTCTTAGAATAAGCATTGCTGAAATGTGTACCATCATTTTTTAGCATTCTTTTGACCTTTCTAGATTTAATTTACTACAATCCTATTGACTATTCTAGGTTTCTTATTTTTGCAAAGGAATTTCATAACTGCTTAACTGCTTTTTCTAATTCTGTGAAGAACATCATTGGAATTTTGATGAGTATTGCTTCGAGTCTGTATAGTGCTTTAGGTAAGGTGATCATTTTAATAATATTAATTCTCTCTATCCAAGAACATTGAAGATCTTTATATCTTCTAAGGACTTCTTCAACTTCTCTCCTCAGTGTTTTATAGTTGTATAATTTTCATTGATTTTTTTTTACCTCTTTGGTTAGATTAAATACCAAGTATTTTATTTTATTTGTTTTGAAACTATTGTGAGTGGAGTAATTTTCCTAATTTCTTTCTCAGTAAGTTCATCATTGGAATCAAGGAATGCAATTGATTTGTGACTGTTGATTTTGTATCCTGCCACCTTGCTGAATTCATTTATGAGCTCTAGAAGCAATCCTTAAATTAAAAGCAATTCTTAGCAAGGAAAGTGAAGCTGGAGGCATCACAATACTGTGCTTCAAATTATACAGAGCTATAGTAACACAAGCAGCATGGTACTGTCACCAAACTAGCATGAAGACCAAGGGACTAGAATAGAAGACAAAGAGACAAATCCACATAAATAGTTACCTCATGCTCCAAAAAGGAACCAAAAATATAAGTTGGAAAAAATACAGTCTCTTTAACAAATGGTGCTGGGAAAACTGGAAATCCATATGTTGTGGAATGAAACGCAATCTCTCTCACCCTCCACAAAACTCAACTGAAAGTGGATAAAAGACGTAGAAATTAGACCAGAAACCCTGCACCTACTAATAGAAAAGGTAGGCCCAACACTGCAACACATTAGCTCAGGAACTGACTTCCTAAACAAGAACACCTAAGCACAAGAATTAAAAGGTAAAATCAATAAATGGAATGGCATCAAATTGAAAAGTTTCCTCACAGCAAAGGAAACAATTAAGAGCATGGATAGACAACCTACAGAATGGGGAAAAAGTCTTTGCCTCCTGCATCTCAGTCCAGGCATTAATATCTAGAATATATAAATAACTTAAAAAACTTAACACCAAAAATATCAAATAACCCAATCAATCAACGGGCAAAAGAACTAAACAGACACTTCTCAAATGAAGAAATACAAATGATATATGAAAAAATATTCAACTTCTCTAACAATTAGAGAAATGAAAATTAAAACTACACTGAGATTTTACTTCACTCCAGTAAAATAGTAATGATCAAGAATATGAACAATAAATGCTAGTGGGAATATATAAAGGTACACTTACTCATTGTTGGCGGGACTTTAAACTGATACAACCACCCTGTAAAGCAGTTTGGAAATTCCTCAGAACATTAGGAATGGATCCACCATTTGATTCAGCTATTCCACTCCTTGGTATAAACTCCAAGGATCTAAAAGCAGCACACTACAGTGATGCAGCTACATCAGTGTTCATAGTGGCATAATTCATAATATCAAATTCAATAATATCAATTCATAATATCAAAGCCATGGAATCAACCAAAGTGCTCTTCAACTGATGAATAAATTAAAAAATGTGGCATATACATACAATGGAGTATTATTCAGCCATAGGAGGAAGTGACATTATGTCATTTGCTGGCAAATGGATAAAACTGGAGGACATCATGCTAAGTGAAATAAGTCAGTCTCAAAAAACCAAAGGTTGAATGTTCTCTTTGATATATGGAAGAAAACACGAAATAAGCAAAAGAAGAGAATTATTTAAAGAGGAAGGAGGAAGGAGGAATGAAAATAGGGAAAGTTAATGGAAGGAATCAATGTTAACTTGCTCATGTTCATGTATGAATATATCGTGGTGAGTCTTATCTATCTATCTATCTATCTATCTATCTATATATATATATATATAAATGAGTCACTAAAAATAAAAAAAGTTATTTAGTAAATAACAGAAAAAACAGAAAAACAGTAGAGGGTGGTAAGGGAGGATACTGGGGGCTGAATTAGAATAAGTTATACCACATACTTTTTAAAAATGTTAATGTTTATCCTATTGTCAAATATATCCAAAGTAACAGGTTGAGAGGAAAGGAGGGGAAGGGAGAATGCTAGAACTGAATTAAAACAAGGTACGGTCCAATCTTTTATAAGTATATCATTCTATAGATACCATTGTCATTTCTATAAATTTTCTTTTTCTACATAGGTATAATTATGTCATCATACTTGGGTATATTAACATAAATACTCCAGAAAGAGATGCAAGTAACCAGGGGACAGGAAGAGGGAGGTGAGGGAATGCTGGGGGGGATGTTGGCCAAAAAAAACCCTATTGACAGTTTTGCATTTATATATATATATATATTCATAATGAATATCAGTTGTAGCTTTGTTAGTATAAGGATGTTTAGATATGAAGTGTCCTTCAATAGTTAATGCATGAAACAATGCAAGAAAATCTGGAAGTGAAAGGATTGAATTATGAGAGCTTTAACCTAAACAGTATGTTGATTCAGTTGAATGAAACGTGTGGAAACCATAGGCTGGTAGGGTGTGGCTAGAGGAAGTTGGTCACTGGGAGCATGACTTTGGGGTTTATATTTTATCTCTGATGTGTAAAGCTTTATCTCTTCTTCATTCTGTCAGATTCTAAGCTGTGCTCCTCTACCACATTCTTCTAAAAAGATATTCTGCCTCACCTTGGGTCCAGAACAATGGAGCCTGCCATCTGTGGATGGAGACCTCTGAAACTTCGAGCCCCAAGTAAACATGTCCTCCTTTAAAGTTGTTTTTGTCAGGTCATCTGGTTATAGAGGCAAAAAGTCGACTAAAACACAGGATAATATCATCTAGCACCTACTGCCCAGTGTTTTGCCCTTAGGTAGAAGCCATCCCTCATGGTATTTATGGCCCATATGGTATCTATCATTGCTTTTGCTTATATCATGGCATTCTTTTGCTGAAATGTTCTCTCTTATGCTCCCTTGGCTTAAGTCTACATACTTTGAGTTTTCTATTAATCCTTCCCACTCAAAATCTGCCCAAGATCTGTATTTCTTTTTGTATCTGACCTCTTTTTCACTGTCATTGCCCATTTAACTGTTTATATTCCTCTCTCACTCACTAGCACCTGAGGTCCTTGAGAGCACAGGACCTACTCAAAATTAGCTAAGCAGTAGGACAAGAAGATGAAGAAGATGGTGTTGGGCATAAATAAATAAATGTTAAACTTAGAGTTGCATTTTTTGGGGAGTGACAGGGGAATTAAATTCAATGCTAGCGTAAGAAAGCTTTCTTTTTCTTTTAAAATTAATCATGAGGATTGAACCCAGCTCCTGGAACAAGCTCAGTATTCACTTTACTATAGAGGTATACCTTCAGCCTCAGAAATCTTAAAAATATTTTCAATTGTGAAGAATTTATCTGATAAGCAAATGTGGAATTTATGCTAATATGGCTTTAGGATGCTAAAATGCTTCTGATATAAGTTAATTCTGTAAGTCTTACGCATGCAAAATTGTATTTTGAATTTATTTGACTCATTCACCTATGATTTTTTTATTTTTCAGTGCTAGGGATCGAACCAGGGCTTCATGCATGGTGGGAAAGCACTTCAACACTAAGCCACATCCCCAATCTCATGAAATTATTATAACAACACTTTCTACAGGAATCTGAAAGTCAAAAATAATTTTGTTATTACAAACTCTAGTTTATACTGTCTAAAATTTTTTCATAACCCTATTTAGAATAAAACATTATTTTAAGAGATATACTTCTGATTTATTACTGGTTTTGTTTTAACTCTTATCTTGCTTTAAAATATTAATTACTACTTCAACTTTTAGAAATCTGTTGATACTTTCACTACACACAAGCTGAGTTAAATACTCAAAATACTCAGATTTATTTTCATAATACATTATCTAAGGACATTAATGTTTACTCTTTGCAATTTTTAGAAAATTTCCTATTAACTTCAATATTTTTGTGTTTATTTTCTTCTCAGAATTGTAGTAAGCTCAACTGCAAAGTACTTTTTAAAATAGTTTTTCTTTCTTCCCTGCAGTGCCTCTATTTTTTTTTTTTGCTGTATGTTTCATAAAATATATTCTGATCCTCGTGCATGTAACAAAATGTGACTTACTGATTGCCAACTCCAGAGTTTTCTGTCAGTCTTGATTCTGCTCAATTTAACTGTGGCCTTGTGCACAGTCAATCTCAATGTTCTTGTCACTTCACTTCACGGGGTAGCAGTGTTTCTCATCTTGCATCTTATCTTTCCAATCATCTTTTTTTGCTGTGTAGCAAAGACACTTCCTAAGATTTCTAATATGCCACTTAGAGTATACAATTAATGGCCAGAGTTGGTTGAAACACCGTGGGGTCTCCTCACTCTCTGCTGTGTCTTCTGAATTTATCACCTATGAAGGACTTAATAGTAATAGATGCACACAGAGCCGTATAAAGAGAAAGAATGCATCATTTAATCATAATGGGTTTCTTTGTAAATGCCCCATGTTCAGAATTCTGGATTTTTGTTCTTGAATCAGACAACAGTTTCCATTTTATAAGATTTTTTATCTTAGAAGTAGAAAGTGAAGACTAGACACTCCTTCAATTGGCAAAGTTTTTAGGGTAAATAAATATCAGAGATAAACCAGGGTAATATGATTAATACATTTATTCTGTACATGACAAAGCAATGAAGTGTTCAGAGAGACTCAAAGTATGTAGAACAAAAATATTCAGTAAGATACTATACATTCCTTTATTTAAGAAAATATTATATACACAAATGCTCTCTCCTAGTTGCTATTGGTCTTTTAAGTAAAATAGAAAATTTAACCCAACAGCAATAGTTGAGTTTATTCATTCAATATCTCAGAAATCATGTAGGAAATTTTTATCTATTTAAATGTTCCAAATATTACAATATATAACATTTTGTAAGCAATCCATTTAAAAATTAAAGGCTCTGAGATGTTTGGGTTTGCCAGGGCTGCTCTGAGGAATGTAAAAGTGTGGAATTGAAATATTCTCTCTTTAGTTTGCTGATTTCAATCACTAATTCAATCAACTATCCCAAGGCATTGGATATATTGGCCTGTCTATTACAACATGTTTCTCAGTTTATGTTTGAGAAACTTACTATGAGATTTATTTATGAAAGGAAAGGATTGATTATAGTATGGATATCAGAAAAATCAGTTTTACGGGAATCTTCCAGCTACCTGCTGTGTGCTCACTGTTGAGATGTATGATGAATACGAGAATAACTGGGATATATAATGGATCTTTATATGGACTACGTGTGATTTCTTATTGGAGAATACTAATAGAGAATAAAAAAATCTAAGGAATTCTCTTACTCCTCAACAATCAGACCTGGACTGGAGACAATTCTGAGATCATGAAGCTGGATGAAATGACACCCTGATGGTGAGAACAAAGTTTACTAACTAGAAAAGGTAGAAATTAGCAAAAGAAAAAAAAATGCTTTGAATCTGGGGTCTTAGAAACTGGGAGAAGAGGCCTAAGAAAGAGGGAGTTGCTAAAAAAGTGGCTTAGTACTGACAAACTTCTGGGAACAGCAGGAATCCAAACAGGTAGATCTTTCCTACAACATAAAACACTGCAGCAAGTTTTGAAAGATTTGAGCAACACCGCTGTGGATAGTTGGAACCTGAAACACCCCTCTGAGACCTGCATTAGCTCTGGTTTGGGAGCACATTCTAGCTGGTGAAATTAGCTAAAGAAAATTATTTATGCAGGAAGGAATTACAACATGTTCCCACAGATTAATAATCCATCTATATATGAAAATTGAAAAAAGAGACCCCATTAAGTAAGGACTTTGCCAAGACAATTGAAAAACAGTGGAAAATTACATAATAACGAAAATTATTGGCTCCTATATAAATCCATCAAGAGGACTGAATGTTCTCAATGTAATATTTTGAGTACTGAAAACTCCTCTTAGCAAGTTAGACTAGGTAATCTGACCAAACCTCCTGCTGAGCACAATTAGATAATAGTTATAATCATCTGCCTGAGGACTTCTAAGAGCTATTTATACAGTAGAAATTATAGAGACAGCGTGCACAAAAAAGAAAAACAAATACAAATGAAATGTAAGTGAGCTTAACATTTGGAGTCTCTTTTCTGCAAGAGTTATATGTTGATTCTAGATTAGGAGGGTGAGAGATTGAGAAACTTCCCTGAGATTTATATCCTTAACTTCTCGGGGGTATAGAACAAAGATTCCAGAGACTGTCACATAAAGACAGAGAGAGGGAGAGAGTGAAGGCAAAGAGGAAGGTGAGAGAAAAGATGGAGTGAGAAGAGGAGGAGCTACGAGATTAGAAGTAGATGGTCAGTAATGACATAATCCATGTTAGAAATATATACTTAATGAAATTATCCTCCATGCAAAGAACAAATGAATGTTTGACCAACGGAGAGTCTGAAATGTCTTCTATAGTAGTTGGAAAGTTGAAAATGACAATAAATGGAAGTATGAAAATTCAGACAGAAATTGAGGATAACAGAAATAGAAAGAGACAGATGAATCTAAATAAATATTAGTTTGTAAATTATACATGCTTTGCTTGCTTTGTAGGTAAAATTAAAACTAATATATAAATAGTGAAGGAAATAAATAGTTAATGTATTCTAAGGCATTTTCATTTACTGTGGAGAAAGAAAATTCAATTAGGTATAAGAATGATTTTTTTCTTTGTTTTGGTGACTTTTTTCCTAAGGAAATCCATAAAAACAGGAGAATTGAGTTATAGAATGATATAAATATGATCCTTATTATTGTATAGTTTTCCAAAAGTGGTAACATATTCTTTCATAGCAAGTACATGGAACCTTGATATAATCACCTAGTTTAGTACTAAGTGATAAAATAAAAAAAAGTGATGATAAGAAATACAGAAAACCTCCGTTGATTGTCATTGAATAATCTATTTACTTAACTCACTAGAACCCGGCAGCTCAAATAAAGAATTTTCTCTACTTCCCTTAATGCTAAAAGTCCATGACAATTTTATGCTATTGAATTTATACATTTGTGTATTTGCTCTTAAATTAGTAATAACCTTTTAAATCTTATTTAATAGGTTTCTTGGAATATTTGTATGTTGATATTGTAAGATTTTCTGTGGAACTCATCTTACCTGCTCTTATTAGGAATTTAAGACATACAACAATAATACAGGAGTTTGTACTAAACATGTGTTCCTGGAAAAACTTTTATTCTGCAAAATCATGCACTAAAAATAATAGGTCTGCATAATTCTGGAGGTCATGCCAATTGTTCAAAATCCGAGGCCTAGGTGACCAGAATCCTGATGAAAATAATAAGCATCCCAATGAAAATAATAGTACAGTTAAATCTCTCCTGAAATTTTGAACATGAATGAGAGAATCAACCGTTTGTAGCTTTCAGACATGAGAAAGATGAGAAAAGAGGACTCAACATATCTATTTTTTTCTCAAATTAGGAAATGTTCAATCAAAGCTAATAAATATGATATAGGAGGAAGCAATTTTATTATTTATTTTAATAAATGAGATTATACCCCTAGAGCTTCCCTCTCACTACTGACCATTATAGAGATAGCTAAATAATTTCAAAAGTTTCATCTATCCAGTCTTAATAGATTATAGGTTATTAGTTTTTTACACCAAAGGAAAGTGCTTCCTTCTACGGGATTTTCAGCATTTTGAAGCATCAATTGAAAACTTTAGTTCTAGAAAAATGCATATAAACAAGTTTGTCCATACAGATGCTATTCTATCTACTCAAGATATATAATTAAATTCATATTTAAAATAAGCATGCTACAGAACACAGTACATAATATGTTTTTTCTTTTTCCACCAAGGAGTTTTATCAGCTTTTTTGTCTACTTTTCAAGTTACCTATATTGAGAAGTTTGAGCTAATAAACCCACTTGCTTTCAGTCCCTAGACATCTTTTTAACACATTATTATATACAATATTCAAAATTAATGCTAACTTGTGTTCCATCATCTGCTGTCATTGTTCACCTAAACTTTATTATTAATAATGACCTTTATTTAATACCTTCATATTTGTGTTTAACATTCTAGATGTCTTCTAACTCATATTTATTTTTCATTGTATGGATGAATATATCAATTTTGTCATAAATGTTTTTATTTCTTCTTGAACAATTAAATATAATGGTATTCCATGATATTTGTATAAAACACTTTTGTAACAAGATATTTTGTTCAAAATAGAATATTCTGTAACCCAGAAGGTCTAATTCTAATATGTTGCTAAATCATCATGTATAATATACTTCATATCAGCAAAAGATAATTTCTAATTTTTCCTTTTAGGAATATATTCTAATATTTAAGATATAGTAACTCTACTAGATGAACTAAATGATTACATATATAGTACCTACTCTAAGCACTTGCACAATTATGTAGTTTACCACTTATTTTAAGAGCCGATAGATACAAAATTATTCTACCTCCCAACTAATCTCAAAGATGGCTTTTGAACTCTCTTTTTCTCTTATCACCTTTCCCTTTTCTTCCCTTTTTAAATTTTTTGTGGTCTTTTTGTTATTGTACTATAAACTAAAGAATACAGAAATCAGATAGGCAATATTTGGAAATCAGTAGCTATATAGTCAGAGTAATAAGAATCTTATTAATACAGTGATCTTCAAAGAATTCAAACTATTTCAGAATGCTTTATGATTGTTTTCACTAAAAATGTCAGAATTCAAGAAAATTTTATATGGGAAAATGTCTTTCAGCTTGCCATAGTTCTTTGGCCTCTAACTTTGAAGATTGAATTTTAATGTCCATAACATTAATTGATAGTGTCTGAAAATCTACTTTAAGCCTTAGTAATGGGCTGGGGCAGTTGCTCAGGGGTTTCGGTGCTTGTCTGGCATGTGTGAGGATTTGGGTTTGAACCCAGCATCACATATACAAGGAAGTGCTGGAGCAATGAAAGTCACATGAAAACTAAATAAAATTGATCCTCTCTCTCTGTCTCTCTCTCTCTCTCTCACACACACACACACACTATCCCTCTCTCTTTCTCTCTCTTTTAAAAGACTTAGTAACAACTGTAAGTATTCCAAAACAGTGTTCCACACAGGTAAAATTTTCAATTAATTCAATAATAATGTATTAAATCTGTACTTTTTGTCAGTAATGTAAGGAAAGGAGGAAAATATCAAAGATATAAAGTTAGAGATCCTGACATTCAAGAAGCCAATGAAGAAAGAAAAACTTAGAAAAGGACTGGGAAGAAAATGAAACAGGAGCAGCATCTCAGAAGCTAAGGAAAGAAGGATCAAAGAGAGGATACTTGACAACTTCCTCATGTAAATATCAGTTAAACCATGTTTGAAAGGTATATATCCATCTTATCTATCTCTATCCAGACACAAAAGGAATGGCCTTCTCTGGAGTGATTTAATTACATAAAGGATAGAAGTCAGACTGCTTTTTTATTAAAGGGGAGTATGAAAATCAAATACATGCTAAAATTGGTAAATCTGAATAAGGCCTGTTGTGCAGTTAACAATGTCACAGCAATGTGAATTTTTGTTGTGATTTTCATGCCTAATTATATACGATACATTTAAAAGAATCTGTATGAAGGGGATACAAAAAAATCTACATTGCTTTTACAACTTTGTGTGGATCTATAATTATTTTAAAATAAAATTTTTAAAACTAGTGACTGCCTACTATAAGCAAATTTGAATTCAAAAGATAATTTGATTCAAAATATAAAAATTAACAAATAATCTTGAATTTTGTTTAATAGTGTTTCCCCCTAGATTTTGGTGTTAAAATGCTGGAAACATTTGCAAATGAGGAAATGAAAATAAAAACACTGATGTTTGGTAATCAAGTTTCTCATTAGAGAAGTAGGGAGTAAAATATGCGGGGGGAAGCAGGAAGATTCTATGGTACCAAATTACAATCACAAAACTTGGTATAAATTTCATGATTTCAATATATACCAGTGTAAAATAAATATCTGAATATAGTTCATGTTTTACATAAAGTAGAGTTAATATATGGCCTTTTATGTAGAAAATAAAGATAAAAATATATAGGTCTATGACATGCTAGATTCCTGAATACATTTGTTATTGTGTGGATATAATGTGTGCTCCAACATCTTCAGTGCTAACGCAGGAAGGTTTCGAGGTGAAGTGGATCTGGATTCTTAGAACTGTAACCTAATCAGCCATCCTAGGTCCGATGGAAAAACTGGGTGACAACTGAGGCAGGTGGCACTTGGCTGGATGAGGTGGGTTTCTGAGATCAGGTGCTGGAAGGGATCATCTTTGTAGCTCCTTCTTTCTCTGTTGCCTGGCTACTAGGAATGGAGCAGCACTCCTCCAGGTGGGCCCAGAGCAATGGGATTCATCCTACCATGGACTAGACCTCTAGAACTGTGAACTAAAATAAACTTTTCCTCCTCTAAGCTGTTTTTGTCAGGTCTTTTTCCTAGTGATGAAAAGCTAATACAAGGAAATTTCACGTAGGAGTCCATTTCTTCATTCCTGCAAGGTGAACATTGATTCCAGATTCTTTTAATGTGCATAAAACAGGAATAGAAGAGACAGTTTTGTTTTGCTCAACCAAATCAGAAATAGAGGATACCTAATAGCATTAAAAATTTGGCAAAATGTACTAGTTTGTGATAGAGTGAGAATGACTGGTAAAGTAAACATGGCAAAGTGTTAACAACTAGTAAATCTATGTGAGGCATTTATGAATGTTTTCAGTAAGATTCTTTTCACTCTTCTTTAAGTTTGAAAATTATTATAAAATGAAAATTAAGAAAAATTAAGGCATGTAAATAGAAATAGTAATTGTAAATTAATATTTTTAAAACAAATAGTTTTGAAGGAAAGAAATGAGTGATAGTTCAATGAAAGAAAACAGAGGTGGAATTATTTAAATGTGTTGATAATTTTCAATCATGGTTTGAATGTTTTCCACATTTTTTAAATAGGTAAATTCATTTAATTCATACAAAATCCTGTGATCCTGTGGTGGTAGGTAGTATTATCCTGATTTTATGGAAAATGAAACTGAGGCATGGGAACTGTTAGTTAATCCTTGTTAACTTAGCCACAGTGACACAGATGATAGGGAGAAAATGAGATTCAAGCAGAAGCAGTCTAATTCTCGAGTCAGTTTGCTAGTCAGCTTTTTGTTGCTATGACAAAGACCAGAGAAAAGCAACTTGAAAAACGTTGACTTTGGCTCATGACATTAGATATTTCAGTCCATGGTCACTTGGTTCCATTGTTTTCAGACCTGTGGCTGGGCAGAATGTCATGGGGAAGGGTGCATGATGGAGCAAAGCTTATGGCAGCCAGGAAGCAGAGAGAGAGGAAAAGACTGGGTTCTGTCCAACATTTCCTTCAAGGACATACTGCAATGGCCTAACTTCCTTCCACTATGCCCCACATCCTGAAGGTTCTATCAGCTCCAAATGCCATGGCAAGCTGATGACCACACCTTTAATATGAGACATTAGGGAGTACTCCAGGTCCAAATTTTAGCAACCTATGAGATAACCACCACAGGAAACCCTTCATATAATGATGGGAAGACCTATCCTGTTAGTGTACACCAGGATGCTGAAGTCACAAAATAAAATATTTTACTACAGGAGAGATTTGGGTGTGAATTTTCACATGGGAAATTTGGCCTCAAATAGCATAAGAAACACCTCATGATGTCTAGGATGTATTGTGACAATTACCTGGGGTTATTAAATATTCATTGATTTAATTTATATAAAACCTGTGTATACATCGAAAGGGCATCATATGTATCAGTTTGATAAGTCAATTTATTGATGATGACTAGAAATTTTAGCCCAAATTCATATGCATAGAATAAAATTAGGGATCCTTATATAAATAACTGGCTGTTTTTATGCTTACAATCTCTTGATCTGAAACATATCACCTAGAATAAAATCTTCTGAATAAAAGCAAGTTATTATAAAGAAAATAAGGTATTTGGTTGTTTTCAAACTGACAGAAGAAATAATTTGGTATAAGTCAAATAATACAAATAAAGTGATAATCCAGTTCAATTAGTTCTGCATATTTTGGATAATTACTGAGAAGCAGAATAACCACTAGATGTATATGTGTAAAATACATGTGATAGAAATAATGCATCACAATCAACAAAGCTTTGTGAAAAAATTCAATTTATTTCCAAAAATACCCATTTCTTCTCTAAAAAAATCATTTGAATTCCCTTTTTTTATTATAGTATCATGATAATAGTGGAGTTTTGTGACATATTGGTACAGGTATAGAATATTATTTGGCCAGTTTCATTCCCCAGTAATTTCATTTTCCTATCCCCCTGTCCTTTACTTCTCTCTACTCTTCTCTTTTATTTTCCTTTTTACTCTATAGCTTCCACATTTGAAAGGAAACCCTTGCATTTCGGAGTCTGGCTTCATTCAGTCAACATGATACTCTCTAATTCCACCTACTTTCTTACAAATGATGAAATTTTGTTCTTCTTTATGGCTGAATAAGACTCCTTTGTGTATACATACTATATATATCTATATACATATATATATATACATACTATATATATATGTGTATACATACTATATATATCTCCCTATCATCTGTGTCACTGTGGCTAAGTTAACAAGGATTAACTAACAGTTCCCATGCCTCAGTTTCATTTTCCATAAAATCAGGATAATACACAATATACATTGTGTATACAATGGAGTATGTATGTGTATACATACTCCATTGTGTAAACAGGAAATGTATACAACATTTCCTGTTTCCATTTGTCTTCTGACAGAAACCTAGTCTGGTTGTATAACTCTGCTCTTATGAATTGTGCTACTGTAAACATTGGCATGCATGTATCACTATAGTATATTCATTTTAGTTGTTTTGAGTAAATATCAAGGGATAGTATAGCTGGTTAATAGGATGGCTCCATTTATATTCTTTTGAGGAAACTCTATACTGATTTCCATAGTGGTTGTTCTAATTTACAGTCTCACTCACAGTCTGTAAGTGTTCCTTTTCCCTCACATCCTCACCTGCATTTAACACTATTTGTACTGTTAATGATTGCCATTCTAACTGGAGAGAGATAAAATCTCAGTGCAGTTTTTATTTGCATTTCCCTGATTGCTAAAGATGTTAAATATTTTTCCTGTTTGTTGGGCATTTGAATTTCTTCTTTTGAGAAATGTCTATTTAACTCATGCACTCATTTATTAATTGGGTTATTTGTTTTGGTGTTGTATATCGAGTCTTTTATATATTCTAAATATTAATCCTTCGTCAGAGGAATAGTTGGCAAAGATTTTCTTCCATTCTGTAGGCTCTGCCTTCATACACTTTCTTGTTTTCTTTGCAGTGCAGAAGCTTTTAAATTTGATGCTATCTCCTTTATTAATTCTTGATACTATTTTTGAACTTTAGGAGTCCTATTGTGGAAGTCATTGCTTGCGCCTAAGAGATGGGTGTTACTCTTAAATTTAATTCTAGCATTTGCAAATTTTCTGATCTAATTTTTAGAACTTTGATCCATTTTGACTTGACCTGTTCAGGTTGAGAGAAAGAGATCTAGTTTCAGTCTTTAACATGAATATCCAGTTTTCTTAGATAGCATTTTTCAAAAGGCTGCTTTTTCTCCTTGTTGGTTAATATCATGGCATGGTTTCTACTGTTATCCTGACTCCTCGTTCTTTGTGTAACTGCACATTTTCAACCCTGGCTCAGAAAAGCCCGTTCTTTCTTTCTTTCTTTCTTTTTTTGAACCACCTATAGGACTATGTGAAAACACAACCATGCCATTGCTATACTTGAATCCTTTTAATAATTCTAGTTTCCCTATAGAGTTTTATATCTGGCATTGAGCATGTTCACATTGTTGATTTTCAACACAGCCTTACATGTAGTCAGCATTGATGCTTATTTCATTCACACCCTCTGTGCTTTATGTACACTATAAAGTAGTGTATATATCACACACAAGATGCTGCAGTGACTACTGACAAAGACCTTTTTTCTATGGTAGGATGGAAAAGTCCTGAATATTTTATAAACAAATGGTGACTCTGGTGTTCTGTAGTTTCCAAGGTTAGCTAGAGATTAGCAGAAAATTTTTAAAGAATTTAAAATATGCATCTTCCAAATATATTTTTAAGTTTTCCTACAAGAATGAATACATTGAACATTTTGAGAAAATGCATTAGTGTGGAAGAATTTAACTATTTCTTGTTGAAATCTACAATGGAAACAAGAACCAAAAGAGATGAGGCTTGTGGGGCAAAAAGGAGGTAAGAAAGGTCTTGAGAAGCATCACACTCATCAGGATTTCATGGGAAAGGGCTCCGTACAGTTGATAAGTCATTATAGTGTGTAGATAGGAGGATTCAATCTGCACTCACTTCTTTAAAAGGTTGGAACCTATACGTTCAAACAGGGAATCTCAAAGACAAAATAATAATTACAATCTATGTATATACTTCGAAATTTGCCCTTGGGAGTGTGTTATTTAGATTTGAACTCAGTATTTGCTTTCAATTCCAAATGTGTTCAAATTGTAAGTCCAAATTCAATATATTCTCAATTGCTAAGTCCTCATTTTTCTTCCTTTTTTTTAAAGAGAGAAGGACAGTGAGAGAGAGAGAGATGGAGAGAGTTAATTTTTATTGAGTTTTTCACATGGATTTCATTGCTCTGACACTTAATTGGGTATGTGGGTGCTGGGGTTTGAACCAGTGTATTTGCGCATGCCAGGCAAGCACCATAACCACCGAGCTCCAGCCCCCTAAGTGCTCATTTTTCCACAGAACTGATCATATAGTGTGCAGAATCCTTAAACTCATTGCTTTCTTCTTTTCACGTGTAAATTTTAGCAATGGCTTCCTTTTACTGCTGTGGTGGAAGATACAGTTTAGTTTATATTGTACTTATAAACAAATGACTACTTTCATTTATACACTGCAGGATTAAATCTATATTCTTACACTGGTATTTGGACCACTTTAAAGAAGAAAGAAAGACTATAAAAACATGTGCCTTTTATATTATAGGTACATAAATACTACCTACTTATGTATTTATGAATAAAAAACATGCACATATTTTGTTATTCAATGCACTATTTATAGAGCAACAAAAGCAAGTACATTGAAAGTGGCATTTCTGAGATCCATAATATAACTAATATGTCAATGATGGCTGTTAACATAGGCCCACAGACATGGCTTTACCTTATTTGTTGCTGCAGTAATACCTGGGCTGTCTGTAGAAACACTAATCACTGACTACCTAATTGTTGGCTTTATGACAAGAGACTGAGACACGACTTGGAATTCACAGATTCTATCCTGAACATCTCTTTTTGCCTTGGCCTTCCTTTGTACTGCCAGAGCACAGAGCTATTGGTCTAGACTTTGTCATCTATGCTTCTGAGGTGTCACAGATTTACGCAGCTATTTAGAGGAACCCATACCTACAGGGTCTGAAACCAATGAAAGCGTGTGGATACATTAGCTGAAGAGAGCTTTTGGAATCTACACTTCACTATCACTAGAATGCCTCCGTGTCTCTGCACTTTGTCTATACATCCGAAACTGTGTATACGACAGAAACACAAACAGAAATAAAACAACCTCTTTACCTTGCTCTCCAAACTGCAGTGAATGTTTCAACAAGATGTGCAGGCACAAGGCCTGATTCAGAGTACAGGTTCAAATATGAATTTCTAAAATTGCAGTCAGGTTTGCTTAAATTTTGTGGCATATTTTATTTATCTTCGTTTTCTTCCTTGATAGTCTGCAGGACTATCTAGCTAAGGATCATTCAAATAAATTGGCCTGGCAATTTTGGTCACATGTAGTTTGAAATCCACAGAAATAATAAGGGTTTGAAGCAGTGATAAAAAAATGTACAAGTTTTGAAGTACATGATAAGCTAGCTCACATGCTGTTTCTAAGTGGTTAGTTTTTCATTCCTCTGGGAAAAATAAGTGAAAATAACCCAATTTTATTTCCTTTCCTCATAAATCTTAGGGTTATTTTGATACTTAAGAAATTGAAGAGTAAATAAATGGATTAATGCAAATGTCATAGCAGTACTTCTGTTCCTGGCAAGGGCTTAAATTTTACAGTTATACATATTTGATAATAGCACATGACTAGGGAGATCACAGAAAATTTGAAGTACAAGTGAGTTTAGATTGGTGTAAGTAGATATTTATTAGAATAAAATGCAATTATCAAATTATATTTTAAACAACAGAGAGATATGAAGTGATGAAAATTGTGAGCTGTGTGACACACAGAGGAACAAAATAGGAAAAATCAAAGAACCTAAGGAAACATGATAAACATCACTTAAAATGAGTAGCTACAATAAAACATGAAGCTTTCCCCTTCATGCCAAAGTGGGCATAGACACAGAGGAAAAAGACGAAGGCCAGAGAATCTGTTTGTGTAGTTATTAACTTCTATAGGGCTGAAGACCTTGACTGCCCTGTTTCTTCATTATTGGGGGTTACTAAAGAATAGAGGATTATATGTAGGTACAAGTTTATTATTCTGAATCATATATAACCTTAATGTTAATCTTTGGATGGTGACACTCATTTGAAATACTAAATGCTGCAAAGCTTTGGCATTGCTATATTGCTATATCATAGTTTTTATTCTCCCTCTGGTAGTTTTCAATATGATTTTTTTCTCTTCCCAGGATTAACTATGACCAAAGGTTAAAAAAAATACAATTGTGCAATAATTAAGGTTGTCTTGTAACCAAAGCTGAAACTTCAAGTCTCTTCCCATTCTTTTAAATTTGGGAAATCAAGCTACTTTGCTATATCAACTTCTATTCAGCTCTTCCTGCAAATTCCTTACCATTTTTATCAAAATATCCTTTCTAAAATAATTTTGATAGAATTGTGAAGTAAATGTGGTGAATAATTTTTTCAGTTACAAACTGAGATGACTTAAAAACTGTAACCACATTTCTGTGTAATTATATTCATTATTATACCCTTCATTTTCTCTGAGAGAGAGAGAGAAAGAAAGAGAATTAATTTTATTTTTCACCAGGTTTCTGCTTTTCCTCCATTTAAATGTGTATGTGGTATTGGGAGAGAACTTGGGTCCCTCACTCCTGCCAGGCAAGCATGCTACCTTTGAGCCACTGAGCCACCTCTTCAGCCCTCATTATTATATCTTGTGTATGTGATTTTATCTGATGCACAGTGATAGAAAAACTTGGACCTTTCCAGTTAATTTGTGTTATTTTCAGTTAGTTCTCAGTCATATCAGATTAAAACTCTAATCATATTCAGTAATATTTTCATTTTGATGTTTTTAGCCCTCTGAATTATATGATTAGATTATACATGAGTTGGGGAATGTAGAAGAATTATTACATGATTTTCTTGATTGCATGTGAATATAATCCATTTCATCTGATCCCTAAACAATTTTCTTTTTTTCAGTGAACTCTTCTAGGAGGTGATCTTGCTTTTTACAAATCTGACTGGTCAAATTGTTTAAACTCTTTTTGCTGCTTGAACAACTTATCTACCAGCTTCACCTGTGATAACTTTACAACTTTGTCTGTTTGATTCTGATAGATTGAAATATTTTCATGTACTCTACTTTGACCCAGAATTGTTGATGGACAATACAAGATGAAGTCCCCAATACCATAAAAATAAACAAGCATATTTATATGTCACAATTCTGGATGCTGAAACTACATGATTCAGCCTGATGGGGTTCGGATGGGGTCCTGTTCTGGGATGCAGACTGCTGACTTTAGAAGATAAATAACTATAAAGGTAAATAAATTCAATACTGACAGGTTTGGAAAGCAGTCTGGGTCTATTTTATCAGGGAACTAATCTTCCTCAAGGAGACCTTACTGTCATGAATTAATTTCCTCCCAAAGCATCATCTCTTAATATCATTTCATTAGGGGGGTAAGATATCAACATATGAATTTAGGGGGAACATAAGCAACCCATTCATACATCATGTGACTTGAATTTTATATATCATTAGATATCACTTACTACTATTTCTTCAAATTACCTTCTTATCATGCTTTTCATGTCACCTAATTACATGACCCTTTTTGCTCAGTTGCCTCTGCTGGTTTTTCTACTTGATTGCTTTAAATTTTGAAGTTTTCTACACTTTTTTTATTCTGAATGTATTTTAAATGAATCTTTAGTATATTTTAATACCTTAAAACTCTGACTCCCATACAATCTTCCTAACACTCTAATCTCATTAAAAAGATACTCTTAAAATAAAGTGGTCAAGTTTATAAAATTCTATAACAGCCGCAACCATCTTCTAAATATGCCCTTTCTTTTGTTTTCAAATTTTGTACTATACATACTAATAAACATCAAAATGTTTTCTAATCTTATATGCTTGCCATTTTTCCTTTCCATAATAGAAATTATCAACAATCAATATTCATAAAACTTTCAATTAACATAGAAGACAAGTGTAAATTCTTCTATCTTACTTTGCATGCCAATGTAGAACTAAGTTCTATTAACAGATACTGTCTTCATTAAAAACAGGCTGTATATTTATTTATTGTGTAAGGTTAAAATATATTGCATCACAAATGTATTAACACCAGTTCTATAAACTTCACTAACAAATCTGAGTGAGAGAAGAAATGATATCTGCTGATGAGCAAATACTCTTACTAGATACACATTTTACTTTGTACATAAAACTTTAATATAATTTTCAACTAAATGTGTGACAAAATTGTTATGTGTTGAATGAAAAGTAACAATATTGAAGAAAATTATCAACACCTATGTCTCTTTAACAATATTTTAAGTTGCAAAACCTGTCAATTCAAACAAAATACTATATTAAACCCTACAAATTGAACCTAAAATGGGGGAAAACTTTAATTAGATTTTTTTATTGCTATGAACAAAAGACATGAGAATAATAATATAGAGGAGGAAAGCTTATCTGGGACTCACAGATTCAGTTGTCTATTCCACAGATGGTCTACTATACTGCTGTGGGCTGGAGGAGAAGCAGAACATTATGGTGGGAGCATATGGTGAAGTATGTGGTAATCAAGAATCAGAGAGAGAGCTCAACTCACCAGGGACCAAATATCTGGTACTGCCTCCACAGACCCACCTCCACCCGCTACACCCTACCTACCTACAGTTACTACCCAGTTAATCCATATCAGTGAATTAACTTACTGATATGGATAAACCTTTCATAACCCAATTATTTCACTTTTGAAAATTCTTGTATTGTCTAACACATGAGTTTTGGAGGTCTACCACATATCTAAATTGTAACAGTATGATAGCAGAAACATAGATTTTATTTAGCACAATTACATTAAATATCATCTTGGAAGGGGGAAAAAATCTCCAAGTGTTATGGTATGAATGTGAGGTGTCCCCTAAAGTCTCATGTGTGACACAGGAGGACTGAGGAGAAATGGTTGGGTTGTAAAAGTGTTAACCAAACCAGTGAGTTAATTCCTTTTTTAACTGGTGACTGTAGGCATGTAGGGTGTGGTTGGAGAATGTGGATCATTGGGGATGTGCCTTTGGGGTATATGTTTTGTTTTTGGCATGGTGTTCTTTCTCTGCTCTGTTTCCCAATGTGATGCTTTGAGTTCTCTGCTCCCTGTAGTCATGCCTGCCACTTAATTGTGATTCTGGTGGTAGTTCAGAAGAACAGAATGTTGATAGGAATGTACAAGGTAAAGCTAGAGCTCAAGAGATTTCAGAGGAGGAGGACCCTATTGGAAATTTGACTAGAGGCCATTCATGTTATTTTCTGGCTAAGAAGTTGTGTGCATTATGCCCATGTCCAGAGACTTTCTATGAGTCTGATATTAAAGGCAATGTGCTTTATAATTTGGAAGAAATTTCCAGACAGCATAGTATTCAGGCGTGGCATGGATATTGCTAGTGGATTTAGCCAAGTTTATGGTGATATTCAGGATCAGAAAGCAGAATGGAAGGATTTGAAAAAAACTTGGACTTGAAAGGTGACAGTAAAACTGGGGCTAAGGAAATGGCTATTGTTAAAGAAGTCACTGCCATTAAAGAAGTGCTAAAGACTTTGCCCAGTGGCAAAAACAGATGGCTTAATGGCATTCCAGGAATTGTAAGATCACTCTCATCTAAGATTCAAGGAAGTAAAAAATTATTTTGAGAAGGGACCACTGGGACACCTTATTGCACAAGAGGGCCTAGGAAGGTTGTTCAGTGTGGTCAGCCATCCACAACTCAGCGCTCAAGATGGCGGCAGGCCTTATCACCAGCCATGTGGTGCTGATTCATCAGGATTGCAGGATGCTGGAGTTGTGGGGGGGGTCATAAAGCTTCCACCAAGATTCCAAAGCAAAACCTGGGAGGCCAGGCAAAGTGCTCCAGGTTTGGAGTCCCTGTGGGCATCCCCTGAAAGGGGGATACCTAGAGATGTGAGGAAGAAGGCAAAATTGCAGTGGAGACTGACAAGATTAAGAAATGGCAGTACCATGGAAACACTGCTGAGGAAAGGTGCAGGAATTAAGTGCTGACAAGCCAATAGAAAGGCCATGTGGAATACAGCCAGTAAGGCCATAGGGGCTGAGCTACATAAGCCTTTTCTAGAGAACAACATGCTCCAGATGCCAGACATGGTACTACAGGACTTGATTGCCCAAATGAATTTCAGACTTGTTTTGTTCTCATTCCTTCTTTCTATTCCCCTATTTATTTGAATTGAAATATTTAATATGCCCCTTTATATATTGGACTTACGTAACTTGATTTTTTTTATAGGGGTTCATGTTTAGAGTTTGCCTTGAGTTTCAAAGGAGAATTTGGACTTAGACTTTGTGCAATCTTGGAACTCTTAAATCTATGGTGACTCTTGAAACTTCTCTAATGCATTTTGCTTTGTCAGATTGTGATGAGCTTTTGGGAGTCAGAGAAGGAATACTGTGGTTTGAATGAAGTGTCCCCTATTGTCACATGAAGCTCATATGTGACAATTCATGAAGGCTGAGGTGAAATGGTTGAGTTATAAAAGCCTTAACTCAATCACTGGGTTAATCCCCATACATGGATTAACTAGCAACTACAGGCTGGTAGGGTGTGGCTGGAAGAGGTGGGTCACTAGGGGAGTGCCTTTGAGGTATATATTTTTGTCTCAGGCATGGAGTTTCTCTTTCTGCTCTGCGTCCTAAAGTGATGCCTTGAGCTCTCTGCTTCCTTGAGCCATGACTGCTGCCGTGATGTTTAGCCTCACCTCAAGCCTCCAGGAATGGAACTGGCCTTCCATGGACTAAGACCTCCAAAACCATGCACATTCAAAATAAACTTTTCCACCTAAAATTGTTATTATCTGGTGTTTTAGTCTAAGCAATGAAAAAGCTGACTAAAACACTAACCATCTTGAATTTGGATTCATTTTTTACCTTCATTCAATTTTCACTTTCAGCTGATATAAATGCATAACAAACTTTACCCCATTTTATTGGATAACATGGAAGATGACTGAATATTGTCTATATTACTACTTTTAGGGTTTTTGAATTATGATTTCTAAATTCTATCATGTCTTTTCATTAATGCATACTCTAAATTATTACTTAAACTCATCACCTAGGAAACAAGGGCATGGAGATAGGATATATATTAGAACAGTTAAAACAATGAGCAAGGAAGTTATTTTAAAATACAGTTATCATTGGGAATGCAGACAGATTTTGTAAGATCTACCTAAAACATATGTGTATTAATGCAATCCAAAATTGCATTATTTTCTTAGTAATAGCTTTAAAATTCACAGGTTTCCTTCAATATCCTATGAAACATTTGATTATGCATCCATAGGTATTATGCTAAAGCAATATTTATTAGACAGAATGAATTAATCACTGGAGAAATAATTTAGAGTACTTGAGATCTGATTGAATAATCTTCTAGCGAGATATTAGATTGAATGAAAGATAGGAAAAGGACTTCTTGCTATTAGTGAGATCATTTCAAAGGGAACTATTTTAGGCCCAGTCTGCTAAGGATATGAAGCTATTTTCAGTGGCTTGATGATTTGAAATGCTGATTGCTAGCCAAGTAATAGATTAAACCCTTTAGGAACACAGTTGAGTCAGTGGTGAAGTAATAAGCATAATAATACTTAGCACCTCTAGTCTTCAAAACATTTCACAAACACGTTATAATTAATCCTTGTATCAATCCCAATGGAGCTATACAATTAACACTTGTATTAATCCCATGAGACAGAGAAATGCCATTTTTTTTACTGATGGTACAACAAAGAATATTATATTCAATGTCCAAGTCATAGAACAAAAAATGTTGGTTTTGTACTGCTGTTTTCAGTAATACATGATTTTTAGATTCAACTGCAAATTCAGATTTTTAAATATCATTTGATTTTTGGTGATCAAATATATGATTCCTAAAGATTGGGACACTGAAATTAACAATTACTCAAATACTTTAAATGTAAATCAAAATGATTAGCTTTCCATTTTAAAAATCATTCCACATTATTATTCTTTCAAATTATATCCACAACTGAATTATTCTTTTAATATTTTGTGCTTTATTGCTTGTTCAACTAGAGCTATGATATAAAATATTTATATTGTCTTCACAATTATTCTTTGATGATTTTGAAATCACAAAAATAGTACATTCTTCCTCTATTCCTTTTCAACCTCTGCCTGCAGACCTTTTAGTCAAGGATCAGCATCTTGTCATGTCCTACTAGTTTTTCCCTGGTCTGCATTAGCACGCACATTTGGAGGGATTCCTTTTGTTTTCTTGTACATTTTAATGGAGATATGGTAACATGCCTGGGTTTACCATTTGTTTGGATTTTGATAAATATATCTAACCCATACCTCATCCTACACAGGCTTAAGTCTTTTCCAAGCTCTACAAGGCCATGTGAGTCCGCCTCTGTTCCTCAATCTGTGCTCTCACCTATCATAGTCGTATGCACTGGTCTTCTTTGAACCCATTGCTTGCTTGCTGATACCTCCAGGACTCTACATTTTCAAATCTCTGTCCGGAACATTCACCTTCAGTAGTCTACTTGCTCACTCCTTCACTTTATCCAGGTCTCTGCTTCTTAGAGGCTTTTTCTAACCACATTACTTACAAGAAAACAGAACAAAGATTCTCTTTTCATCATTCTATGGCCTTAATTGATTTATTGCTCATTTTAGCACTAAACAAAAAGTGACAGATATTTGCTGACTTGTATACTTTATTTTTTAAAATCATAGTCCTTTTAATTTTGAGTAAATAATAAGTATAGAAGTTTCTGGAAACAACAATTTATTAGCTGACTAACATGTCATAAAAGCAGCTGGCCTAGCCTTGAATTGGTCCTTAATATTCAGCATGGTTCTTGGAAAACAAAAGGCATTTTTAAGAAAGGAGATACATAGTACTTATTCTGACACAGCTGGAATAACAAAGCAAATCAAACTCTGCTTACCCATGATATTTTGTGGTTTAAAATATATGGAAGCTATGGAAATATATATAACTGATTACAGAAAATTTTTTATACAAATTTTTTTTGTCTTAAGCCAGCAAAATCATATATACATCCAAAAATATTTTCTCAATTTTTTATCTTTTCTCCACAGATTTTAATATAAAGCCTTCATTTTTAAAATATACGTTTTAGGGCTGGAGTGGTGCCTCGGTGGTTATAGCACCTGCCTGGCATGCACAAGGATGCAAGTGTGAACCCTAGTACCACGTATACAACGAAGTGGCAGAGCAACAAAAGCCACATGAAAAACTAAATAAAAGTGATTCTCTCTTTCTTTCTCACTGTGCCTCTCTCTCTAAAAGAAAAAAAAAATAAAAAGCAAAAAAAATATATACATTTTACTTTTTTTTTTTTAGAGAATCAATTTTATTTAGTTTTTCACATGTCTTTCATTGCTCTGACACTTAGTTGTGTACATGGTGCTGGGGTTTGAACTCGTGTACTTGTGCATGCCAGGCAAGCACCGTAATCAGTGAGCCACCACTCCAGCCCCTTTACTTTATTTTTAAAGAGAGAAGAACAGTGTGAGAGAGACAGATAGAATCAATTTTTATTGAGTTTTTCATATGACTCTGACACTTAGCTGTGCATGTGGGTGCTGGAGTCCATGTAATTGTGCATTCCAGGCAAGCACTGTAACCACCCCGAATATACATTTTAGACCATAGAAATATCCATGATTGCATGAGTTGGAATTATATCCCACCTCCTCTAACATTTGGAGTATAGGTAAAACTCAATGAAAAAAAATTTTTTAGTGAAATAAGACACAATGTTCATTTAAATACATCTGATTTGAAGAAAGTGACTTAGAAAGAATAGTATCCTTAAATCACTTTTATAATAAGCTTGAGAATGTTATGAATTACCAGTCTAAAACAATGTTGTAATCACCTGAAGAATAACCACAGATGATTAAATTAGCAACAAGAATTAAATTTATTTGCAGACACTAGAGAAATATCAGTGAAAGATTTGTGTTCCTTTTGAAAGTGAGGATATAGCTAACTTAATAAGTGCATATGAAAATGTCTGATCCATCTTAGTATTGCAACAAAAAAATAATAAAATATGTTGCAATTTTAATAGGTTGATTTATTGCTCTACTAGTAGTTTTCAAAACTGTCTTTTCTATAGCAATTTCCTAATAATAGTTAATTAAATGTGACAGCACAACAATGAAGATGAACAGAAAATGAATACTAATCATGACCTACTATTTAAAAGTATTCAATATATATTAGAATTAGATTTTCAAAACGCACTACTCGAAAGTCTGCTGTTCACTTACAAGGAGCTCTGCCTTAACTGAGCTTCATACTAACAGAGGTATGTGACTTTATATAAACTTTCTTAGTGGTTTTTAACTTCAATTTCATAATATTATTTTATGCATATTTTATAAATGCTGTATCTATTGTGATAAATCTAGTATTGCCATTACTACATTTCTCTAGTTGATTAGCCTGAAATTTCACTTTATTTTCTGCCTTGTATTAGAATCACCAGTTTTGTCTCAGCTGTTACCCCAGGTCTCAAAATCATAGTTTACTCTATGGCCAAAATCTACCTCTACATCTCTCTTTCGCTCACATCTATGGCGTTGTCCCTGATCATATTTCCTTGACCCACCTATTATTACCAAATCCATCATTTATCTTCACAACTGTTTCATGCTAACAATTAACTATGTTGCCACCAATTTTTCACCCAAATTGTGTTTCTCAATGTAAGAAATAAAAAAAATTATTATGCAATATATTTATCTTTACTCAACCCAATGGTTGTCAGTAATTTTTTTCTTGTACCCTACATTGTCTTCTGATGGATTTCTCAATGGCTTTCCTCCTCTTTTGCATTATCTTAAAATCCTCATTGTATTTTTTTCTGACTTCCATCTTGATTAAAAGAAAGATACATCTTTTCTCTTTCCTAAGACCTGTTTTTCCATTTATTTGAAATTCCTCTCCCTTTTCTAGGCTCTGATTTTAGGATTTAATCTACTTCTCCTGTGCTTCATGGAGGTCTCACATAGCTATTTTCTTTTCGTGTAAAAATTTTCTCAAATATATTTTCAGTAAAGGTATTCCAATAACCTTCATGTTTCTTTAGTTTGGGATTTTATGTCTCCTTTTTAAAATATATAAAAACTTCTAAAACCTACCTGCTCATTTTAATAGTGCAGTAAAATTATTTTTATGTCACTAATAATCTAAAATATATGTAAATATATACAACAATATGTTCTCAGTTCTATTTTTCTTATTTTCTAAGTTTTTGAAGTTATTCAATATATTTCCTATGTTCACAAAAACACTGACTTTTCTGGAAGAGAAACTACCATCCTTCATAGCAGTGCACTGATTATTGTTTGTTTTCTGCCGGTATTCTACATGTAATTCACACTGGTATCTCTTTCTCCAACTATATTTTCAAACTCTGACTATACTTATCATTTTTTTCCTCTCTCTCTGGTGGTTGTTATTGATTAGTTCAATGTGTATCTGATTCATCCTCCTTTTCTTTAGAGAGGTTTTTCTATGTTACTTTGGAGTTGGGAATCAGGACATTACTTAGGTTTGGTCATTTGGATGCATGTATATAACATTAAGAAGAGTGAGAAGATTAACATGATTCACATTTCTCTTCCCTCCAATATATTTTTCCTTCTTTTATCTCTTTATTTTTTTTTCTTTTTTCCTTTATTAGAGGGCAATGTTGTAGAAATATGGTGGTTTTCTGTAGCATCAGTTTGTTTGTGTTCCTTAGCTTCTTGGGTGTTAAGAAGCAGTTGAGGGAACTCAGAAGTTTCTTAGTTCCATTTCCATATCCCTCAAGGAAAGTGCAATATTTGACCCAGATCTAATGTCACCCTCAGATGCCATTCTTCCATCATTGTGATCCTTAGTAGACATTTATTTTCTCTACATTTTCTTTACCAGTTCTTTTTGTTTGTTTGTTTTAATTTGCATTTTCATTGGTTCATTTTAGTCACACATGACAATAGAATACACAATGACATAATTATAAATGCAAGAATATATCTTGTTGTAATTCAGTCTGCTGTATATCCTCTTCCCTTCCCTTCCTCCCACATCCTGTTCTCTTCCCACTACTGTACTGATTTTTGTTGTTTGATAGTTGATCTTCTCTTCACCAATTCTGAGAAGACTTCTTTCACTACATGAATTCATTCTTTTGTATTTAATTACATGACTCAGAAGCTACATGTTTTGCTTTGAATGTACTGGAGGCCAAAAGTCTCTCTTTCTCCTATCCCTCCTATTTCACTTCTGCCTCCTCCTCATCCCCTTCTTCTTCTTCTTCTTTTTATTTTGTAAAAACAGAAATAGATTGAAGAGTTGTTTCCATCAGCACTATCACTGAGACTTTAAAAATAAAATAGTGATACTTATCATACATAGTCAATACAGAATGAAAGAGATTATATATTTGGAGGCACCTGGAATTGTCCTAAAATATACCACTTGCCTAATAATTTTGATTATACTTTCCTTCAATCTTTCTTTTAAGATTTTTCCTCATAATTTTTATCTTCCACTAGATAAATATTTATGATGTCTGGATACTCTCTTAAATATTATCATAAATAGAAGTGACACCTAACATCCCTTCCTTTCTTAAATTCCCATGCAATGAATAAGATATATTATAGACATATTATAATGAAGATCATTACAAATTGTGTAATAGAAACAAAAATAAGAAAAGCCTCTCCGTGATTTCAACATTTAAGACACTGCACAAGCTCTGAGTATATTACACCTTATTGCTGTCTGATGTGTGGGTGGCAACCTGTCTTATGGATTACAGTTTTAATCTCATTGATAGTAGTTATCTGATTTTATTTAATAGTGTAGAAATTTCTGGGATGAGTGATTTTCATTTGCACATTATTTTATATTTACTTAAAAACACATTATGGATATATTTACAAGGAATGGAAATAAATAGGAAAGACAAAAAAGAAAGAAAGAAAAAGGAATTTCCACATCTTTTATTGACACTATGTTATACAATCTGTGTAGTCTTAGAGTTATTTCAAATAGATTTTTATATTCTAGTCTGGCAACTTAACTAAGGATGAAAGGCACATATTTCTATACTTACTTTAAGAAAGGTTTGCAGAATAGTTTAGGATTTGAAATTATAATTTCCAAAGCATCCTATATTTTAAAAATTCTTAGTAGCTAAATATAAAAACTAAGTACATTTCAGCCTTGATGTGTGTGTGAGAGATAGAGAGGGAGAGAAGGAGTGAGCAACTACTTATGTATTTGTGTTTGGTGAGTAGAAGAACAGGTCATTGGTGAAATCTAACACCCAATCATTTTTTCTATTGTTGTCTAATCTTTCATTTTTTTTGGACAACTTTATTCAAATCTCTCTATAAAAAGCACATTATCAATCATATACAAGCCATCTTCAGAAATGATCTAAACCATCAGAAAAAATTATTTTGATATGTATATAAAGTTTCAAAGGAAGTTATCTGATGTATAAATGTTTTGGAAAAAATCACATCTGTATAATATTAAGAACCATAGCTAATTTATCTTTGGTTTCTGATATATGTATATCTACAATAGTTACATGGATACTTATTACCTTATAATTATGTAGAAAATTCTACTTTTAAAAAATTGTAAATCACTTCATGTACGTTTTGAAAAACTTGATGTAACAGACACAGAGATACATATAAATAGATCAATGAAAATGTGTCAGGATTTATATTTCTCTTCCAACAGAAAGAACTGGAGACATCTTTAAATATATATGTCTAATTTTTGAACTTTGTCTTATAAATTTTTTACTTTGAATTTTTCTTTCAGTATGTTATATCCAGAGGTCCCACCTCTTAAATTATATATTTGAGGCCATTCTACACACCCATGAGAATCTCAAATGCCTCACTTTCAGCTTGTTCATGAAAATGAAGACATAGTTTGACTTCTGATCATCTTGGACAAGGTAATGTACATCAATCTAGGTACTTATCTCAATAATATTTCTATTTGTTTATATACTTCCCACACCTACTAGTTTAACTGAGATTATAGTAATTAAATGTGAAATGACAGACATAATAATAAGACTAAGAAATAAATGAGAAGTATATTGAAAAAGGTCCTATGAGAATAGAAGTTAATTTAGAACTTGAACAACAACATCTCAGAGTCAATAACCAAAACAATTGCCAAGTTGTAACCTAACAATTACCTTAAATATATGAAATGAAAGTAGATGAGACTACATTCACATCTGCAGGGCAAACATATAATTACAATGACTTTCCTATATAGAATATACAGATTTCATTCCAAGAAAGAATTAAAGCTACACATGAATAAAATTAACTTCAGTAACGACAATGGATGTGTTTTTCAAGAATGTTGTGATGTACTGAGAATATAATGTTATTGTATTTTCAAGTATTTTGCATGTGATTCTGCAATAGATGTTCAGGAATAACAATGACAGGAAGATGCGTAAGAGCATTACAGGAGATGTGATATGGTTCCAAACAATGGAATATCTCTTCTTTGACATTACTAAGCTCGGTAAGATATTTCATCAAAAATGAATTTACCTAGTGGCTCTAGAGGCCAAGGCAGGAGGATTGTAAGTTCAAAGCCTGGATCAGCAACTTAGTAAGGCCCTGAACAACTTTGCAAGATACCGTTGCAAAATAAAAAAAAAAAATTAAAAAGATTTAGGGATAAGCACCCTAGGTTTAATTCCTGGTTAAAAAAGAAAGAAATAAAAGAAAAATAATTTACAAATCCACTGATATAAGGAAATCAAACTGTGGTTAAAGGGAGTTTGGACAAAAGTAGAGACTGCTTTGGTTAGAGAGCTAAAGAAATGTGGTACAACACTTAATCCTGCTGATCATAAACCATCAGTATGCAATCATTCTAGTGTAGTGGTGGAAGCAAAGCCTTGACTAAAACAGATTCTGTCTTTGATTAAGTAATTTTTGAAAAAATGATGAGGTGACAAAGGTACCTAAAGGAAGAACATATGCTCAGCACGATGGACAGAGGTGAAGTCAGGTTTATGGGAAGGGTGATGTCCAGATGAAAACTAAACACTTTGCTCTTGAATTTTCTCGTTGTTCATGATCATCAGACTCCAAGCAAGGATGAATTGAAGTTGATATAATATTCCGGTCCCTATATGTTATAAGCAATGAAATATCATTTCCGTTTTCTTAAAAGAAAAACAATTTGGAGAAGCAAATAGCTGTGTCTTTGATTTATAAAGAAATGACATCCCCCATCAATGGAGATAAAGTATGAAAAGCCAGACAAGGAAGAGGAAGTCATGCAAATGTCTGATTTTAAGCAAAGCTCACTTATCTTGCAGAATGCTTAAATATAAGGGAGTCATTGGTTAAATGATGAGGGGAACTGAACCTCCTAAGCACTTTGGAGCCCAAGAGCAGGCAGCCTTATGAATATGTATAGCTGTTGGAAGTACAGCACACTAGGATTAAGGAACATGTATGGTGACCTACAAAAGCGACTGGAAAGCATTTTGATGGTATATTGAGAATGTGTTCTGTAATCACTCATGTAGCTAGTGGTAACAGTATTCCATGCTATATTGAATATTATTGCTGACAATAAAAATTTTAAAAATCCCTATTGGAGGGTTAGTACTTTTCAGAAAATTGTGCTGTCATTTTTTTTACACAGCTCTGAATTAAAAGAATCCAGATCTGTTTTGAAATATAGATTGTTGGTTACCTATAGATCACAATCTTCAGAGAGAACCAAAGCAGGTAAATTGCTTTCCTGAATAACTGTGCTTAGCAAGGCACAATATCTGTCTGAATGCATCCTAAACTATATTATGTAAATTCAATAGAAATTGATTACTAAAATTTTGGTGACCTTTACTTTAGAGTGTACGAGAAATTGGAAGCAAAATGATTATTGCTATTATGTTTGTATCTAATTATAATTAACAAGTATAACCTTAGTTTGTACTTCCTTTCATCCTCTGCATGTAGAGACAACTCAAGAGTGAATAAACGGCAAAGCATTGCTATCTCAATGCCTGTATCTGCAGAGCTATCAAAAATCTTGATGTTTCTTGGATGAGAATCAGCAGAGAGAATGATACTAGATGGCTATGATGGGTAGATGTTTGTTGGTTTCAGACTTCAGAGGAAGTAACAGTTCATTAAAAGGATTGAACTCAGTATTATAAAATTAATTGATTTTTCTTTGCTGTAAAGTTAATGTAATATAATCACACTAAAACTAATATGGGTTTGAGGTCTATTCTCAGTCTTTGAAATTCTCCATACTGGTTCTAAAATATAAAAAATTTATTGAGGGGAAATCACCCACCCAAATGCTCATGAAATTTCAATGTTATAATCATGAGGATTTACCATGTGCGGATGTGATCTTCCTAAAACAATACAGTAGAGATAAAATTAGCACTTTTGTTTTGTTTTGTTTAATTTTCATCTCTGGAGATCTAATGGGCTCCTGCATGCCAGGTGAACACTTAACCACTGAGTTATACCCCAATATCCTAACTGCTTTTGGATTGAGCAAACTAGTCTACTCCATTCCTAGGAATTGAGGTGATTGCTGGCTGTAAAGTATTGTTAAAAAATCAATGGATGAGCTGTTACCTGTTTTCAAGGGATTAAAAGCCCATTTTGAAAAACGCAACTATACACAATATGAAAAGATTTCTTTTCAATGTAAATTAAATGCAAACTTGCATTATAATTGTAAGAGTTAGAAAAAGTGGTGTCCATTTTAAATTTTGGAGAATTATTGAGGCAACATGACTTTCTAGTTAGGAATCCAAAAGCATTTCTAAGCTTGTCTCTAAGCAATAACATTTAAACATATCAATGATTTGGTATTACCATAGAAAATGAGCTGCAAAGCAGAAGCAATTAAGTCAGGTGGAAATTGGCAGAGACAAATAAATGCAAAATCTAATAATAGCTTGTGTAAATTGGGGAAGGAAAAAGTACTAACAGAAAATACACTAAGAAAATACCAAATTATAAATTTCTAAGTGCCAAGCAAAGCAGCATTCTCAATAAGTTCAAGAGTTATTATTCAAAGCCAAATTACCTCTTGTCACATTATAAAATATAATCACAGAAAATTATGTAGAAGACTGTTTTAAAAAGTTATAAAGTTCAAATCCTTAATCATAGAAGAAGGTCAGTTTAAAATATTCAAGTCAGAAATATAGATGTCCAGTTAATGTCAAAGACTTTGCTAATCACTGTGGTCAAAATTAGCAACAAGCACACAGAAGTCCCTAAACATGTTTTACACAGTTGTATTAGCTTTGCATTGCTGTTAACTATATACCCAATAAGAACAAAATGGAGGAGAGAACGTTTATTCTATCTCATAGCTTCAGTTTCAGTCCATGGTTGACATACTTTAAAAGCTCTGGGCCCAAGTTCAGAAGGGGTATCATGGCAGAAAGGTATTGCAGAGGAAAGCTGCTCAGTAATGACAGCCAGGAATCAGAGAGCTTGCTCACCAGGATCAAAATATAAACTCCTAAGACGTACCTCAGTGAACTACTTCCTCCAGTCATACAATTACCACTCAGTTAATCCTTTCAATTGGATTAATTCACTGATTAGGTTACAAATCTCATAATCTGATCATTTCACCTCTGAACATTCCTGCATTGTCTCACACATGAAGACAGGAGGACCCTTCATTTCCACGTCTTAAAAACATTTATATAGCCATGCCCAAGGTAGAATTAGAATAAAAATTGATTTAGAAGGTGAGACATATTAAAGATAGAAAGAAACACAGTAGACAAAATTTCTTTCTTACTCTAAAATAGCCAAGTACTTGTGCACAGAACAGTGTGTGTGTGTGTGTGTGTGTGTGTGTGCGCGCATGCGTGTGTGTGTAAATATCTCCTGGCAATGGTATTATTTTAATTTCAATCACAAATTTGGATTATGCTATATTTAATTTTTGTGACCTGGTTTATCAGGGAAGTAATTATGGGATTTATCCATGCATATCTACACATTCATATAGTACATTTATGCTACATTGCATTACATTTTAAGAATATATCACATTTATTTGTTATTTCTACCATTGATGAACCTGTGAATTGTTTTAGCATTTTGCTATTATAAACGAACTTGATATGAATTTCCTTGTACATGACTTGGTGCATATTTGCAAAAGTTTCTCCAAGGTATTCATCTAAAATTGTCTTTGTCAGAATATGGAGTACATTCATTTTTAATCTTCTCTATGAGATAGGTGGATTCATTTTTAAGGCTGATTTCACTAGTATGCATTTCTTCCAGAAGCTTTTGATATTCCACAACTCTACTAAAATTTGTTACTATACAAAGTAATTTTTAAAAATATATACATGTGAATGTTTTTATATGTGAGGTGTACATTTTTATCCACTACATATCTACTAGTGAATAAGTGATGATATATCCCTGGTTACTGAAGTGATAGGTCTGTTTTTGTAAGCATATTGGTGATTCTTGCTTCTTCTTCTATAAAATCTCTGTTTATATCCTTTGCCTTATTTTTGTTTGTTTACCTTTTTGATATTAATTTTCAATAGTTGTATCTACATTCCGAAGTTCAATCTTATGTCATATATGTAATTTTCAATGTAATTTTCAGATAATGTAGCTTGTCTGCTAATATTTTTCTGCATATGATAAAGATCTTAATTTTATTTTAAGTTTATTTACTGTTATTTTTTTCTGGTATGTGTGTTTTGGATACATTTAAGAAAGCTTGGCTTACCCCAATGTCATAAATGATGACTTAAGCAGTTCTTTTCAGATTTTGAGTATTCAATTTCCTATTTGATACATAAATTGTGTCATGAAGGGATTTACAATCATTTAGTCCTAAAGCTATATCTTAGTGCCCCCACACTAGATCTGCCTGCCAACCCCTCCAGGGTACACATCTACACATGTCTACTCCTGTGTTGTCTACTATCTTTCAGGATCTGCCTCTCCCCCTAGCTAGCCCATTGTATTTCCTACAAATCTTACACACTTTATGAGCTATTGCTTGTAATTGATTGCTGATGTTTTGGACTTACATCTACCAATCTGCATTGTCTTTTATTTTATCATTTATCTTTATCCTGGGAAAAGTATAAAAGCTGGTGATCTGGTTGGATATTAGGACCATTTAACAGCATTATTCTCGCTACTGGGACATAGCTCCTGCCATTTTATTAATTTAATTTTATGTTTCCAATTATTTTTATAATGATTATTAGATCCTAGTTTTTACATCAGGTTGCTGGTACATTAAGCTGTTACATATATGGTAGTGTGAATGTATTATAAATTTTCTTTTCTGAAGATTAATTTGAAAAATTCCCAAAAATCAGTATAATGGTCTAGAAAATTATTTAGAAAGAGAGAGAATACATACACACATGCAGTTCTAAGTCAAAATGAGAATAACTAAATTCCTCATAAACTGATGTTACTGATAAACAATGACATTTTTCTTCCTGGCTAGAGATCTAGTGAGTATTTCTCTGCCTTACATAGAAGTCCCTGATTTTTCTTACCTTTTCTTTTTCTTTTTTCTTTTTGCCCAGCTGGTTATCACAGCTTGATTGAATTCCACCCCATCAGGAATCACAGTTTTCTTCTTCATTTAAGACTATTTAAATTAGCTGTTCTTCCTTCACTTAAGCCATAACCTCCTTGCTGTCCTGCTCAGCATTTTATTCCAGTTAAATACATTCTCTCCTTGTCACAGTTCTTCTGTATATGATGAATTTATTTTAAACTCTGATTTTCAAATTATTATTCTTTTTTCACTGTTCATTCAGTTTTTTGAGTTCTTGAACCTGCTGAATATTAACCACTTATCTGATGTGTAGTTTTCAAATATTTTCCCCTTCTGTAGGTTCTCTTCACTTTGCAATTTTCTTTGATGTGCCAAGATTAATTAGCTTGACCCAATCCCATTTGTTGATTTTTGCTTATGTGCTTTTGAGGTTTTTTTCAATTAATTATTATCTATAGCAGTGTCATGAAGTATTTCCCATATATTTTCTTCTATTAGTTTCATGATTTCATGGCTGTATATATATGTGTGTGTGTGTATATATATATGTATGTAGATATAATCTTTATATATATGTATTGAATTATTATGTTGTAAAACAAAAATATGTGCAATAAATATGTTCCAAAAATTCATAAAAATGTCTCAAATTTAGTGATATTTTTGCCTATTTAATCAAAACTTGAGAAGCTCTTGTTCATTCTGAATCCTCTCTTTGAGTACCCACCCCTTTCCTCATAGTATGTTTATGCATTATTTAAAGTAGTACATTTTGAGTAAATTTAGTCACTAACATATTTTTATTTATGGAATGTCCAAGATCATCTTTTATGAAAAACATATGATTTTGTATGATAGATTACATAAATTTGTATCAATTGCTTATTCTCTGTCATTTTTAGAGTTTCAGTAAGAATGAAATTTTGAAATTATGGTCAACTCATAAAATAACATATTTAGTATAGCATAACTGTGCCCATGTCCAAAGAGCTAGACCTAAAAATTTGACTGCTAATGTGATATCATATACACTTTTTTTTAAAAAAGAGAGGACAATGTGAGAGAGAGAGACAGAGAGAATCAATTTTTATTGAGTTTTATTCACATGGCTTTCATTGCTCTGACACTTAGTTGTATACCTGGTACTGGGGTTTGAACCTGCATACTTGAGATGCCAGGCAAGTGCCATAACCTCTGAGCAACACAAACTGTATATTGAAAATTTATTTAAGATATTTATAAGTAATTGCTTCCTTGCATTTTGATGTTAGGACAACAGAACCTAGAGCTGTTTGATTAATCAATTTAATAGCTTTTAAAAATAAAGTTTCTAAACGGAATTTCATTACAAAGTTGAAAATAATGTCGAAACATTAGATGCATTTATTTTCAGCCGTTAGTGGCTTTTTTCTATGCTGTCAATCTACAATAAAGAAAATACTCAGTAGCAGACAGCACATAGGATAGCTAGTAAGGGGGGCATAAGGTTGATGATTTTCCTCTGGAGATATGCAAGCCTAAAGGTGAATAAAATTTCTAAAAATAATTATTTGAGGTACTGACAAGTGAATGACCATTTCCAAGACAAACATCAAATCAAGAAACATTGAATTTTGAAAAGTTTTTATAGCTTTGGGGAAGAATAATGTGGATATGGCATGGTTCCTTTATCTCTCCCTCTAAATTCTTGGAATGAACTCTTTCTTCCCAGCATGAAGATGGGTTTGAAACCAGCAGTTTTCTTCCTCAATGGAAGCAAACTTGATTTGGACTGAGAAAAGAGAAGTCCAGAGATTAGTCAGCTAAAATTTTTGCTTATTTAGGAAAAAATTCAATTAAACCACAGCTTTTGTGGCAAAAGTGTTCAGTCCTAAGTAAAACTTTAAATGGATGCTCCTAGAAAAGAAAGCTATCAAAGGGCTGAACAAAGTTCTCTATATATTTGTGGCTAAGAATATATGCATAGATAGTGGAGACAATAGATAACCCAATGAAAAATAAAAACAATTCAACCCTAAGAACTCTCCAAAATCTTGAGTTTTTGTTTTCCATCCCACAAACTGATTGATGAACAGAGGATAGAAACATTTACTTGCTTTGGGGTGTTGGATCACACTTTCTGTACAAATCATTTACCAATGCATAAGATATGCAGTTTCAAGACTACCTTTAATGAGATAGGCTAAGAAAAAAATCATAGTAGTTTGCAAAAATTTGAGTAGTTAAACAAGTGCCTGAACACAATGAGAGAGACAGGTTTTGCAATTTAAGTCCTGGCATCTTAGAGAAATCAGGAACCTTCACAAAAAGGTTATTAAAATCCCAGAGTTGCTAAAATATTCAATTTTAAATAATAAATTACTAAACATATAAAGAAACAAGAATGTGTGAACCATAATCAAGGAGGACAAAAGATCTCAAGAAGCTGATCATGAGGTGTCTAGGTGTTTCAGGAAAATAAAAAAGACTTCACAGCAGTTATTATAAATGTGTTCAGAAAGAAAAGAAACTATAAGAACATGAACCAACATACTTGGAAACTTAAACACAAACTGTAAAACAGAGGCAAATAGAATTCTGTAGCTTGAAAATACAGAAAATGAATTGAAAAATTCACTAATAATCTCAATAGCAGAATTGGAACAATATAAAAAAGGATCAGCAAACTTGAGAACATATTAGTGAGAACATGAGAAAAATTATTATTATTGGTTAAAATTATTATTCATTTGAAAACAATAGTGTAAAAAGCATAAATAAAAGTGAATAGGGCTCAGCAACTCATGGACAGAACCTAGAATTCTGACATAAATTTAATGCAAGTCCAAGGAGAGTAAATATTAACTATGACAAAAATTTAATAAGCAATGGCCAAAAGAATCTGAAACTTATTGAGGGACATTAATGCACTGATTCCAAAGCTCAACAAAAATAAGGAGAATCACACCAAGAAATATAAAGGTCAAATTGCTGAAAAATAAAAATTAACAAGTAATGTACTACAACTCTTCGTGCTCAGTAAACATTAATAGGATATAAAACAAAGGACTTATTTTAAACATTGAAAATAATAGAATTATATATTTAAAGCATTGAAAGAAAAATAACATGACAAAATTCTATATTCATTAAAATTACCTGAGTAGCCTTCAAATATTAAAACGAAATACATTCATTCTCAGATAAGCAAAATACTGAGGAAAAGTTTTCTATCAGACCAACTGTATGAGAAATACTACAGGAAGACCTAACAATGAAAGCAAGTGACATTAGGTGTGGTAACTGATCCACAGGAAAAATAAGAACACCTGAAATGGTAATTTATATCCGGGAAGATGCAGAAGAATACATATGGAGGTGTGTATGGTCTTTTCTTTAACCTTTGCTTATTTATTTAAAAGAAATATAGTACTGACTCGATCAATAATTATTTTTATTTGGTACATCACAGTCTCACATAGTGAAAGGATTCATTAGTACACATTCATACATGCATACAATACAACAATGTAAGTTGAACCTGATCCAAATCCAGGATTATCCTCCCTCTGCCCACTCCCTGGTCTCATGTCTCCACTGATTTCCACCCAATTATAGCTACAAATGTATATATACATACATATTTACTTTTCTAGTTTTATATGCCTTTTTAGGTATTATTTAGCTTCTCAAAGGCATAAGATACACCATATAAAATTTATAACCCCTCTTATTCTACCCCCCCTTACATTCCCCACACATAACTGGATTTCCCTCAGATCTTATGCTACTCCAAATTTGATGAGTCTAAAATAAAACTTGACTATCTTTCACCTTATCTGTAGTTTCTAGCTTCCACATATGAGACAGAACTTTTGACCTTTGTGACTCAACCAATAATTATATCACTGTATTATTAAGTTCATAAAATATTTAGACATATGAGTTATATCAGCACTAAAGAGGGAGGATGGAACAACAGGGGTACATGGTTGCTATGTTTTATCAGAAATCTTACTAAAGATGCTTATTGTAATTTTGTAATAAAAATGAAATTTAAAAAATTAAAAATTTAATGATAATTTAAAAATATCTGTTTAACAAATAAGTTGTAAAACAGAAGCAGAACAAAAAAAGATGATATGAAAATAAATAGTATAATAACCAACACAAATTCAAGCATGTAAATAATTATAATAAATGTCTGTACTAAATAGTAATCAAAGATCAGAGGTTGTCTGACAAGACAAAATAAAAATAATGACCTAGATATATGCTGGCAACACAAAATGGTCTTTAAGTTCAAAAACATAACTAGGTTTAGGGTAAAAGAATGAAAAGAGACAATATAACCATAACATTAAAAGACATTTAATGGTTATATCTTATCTGACAAAATGAATTCTAAGACGACAAATATTACTAGAATGAAGAAGAACCTTTCATTGAAAGAACACTAGAATACCATGTCATTATAACATTTATAGATGTATTTGTTCCTAACAGAGTCTCAAAATACTTAAATTTGTTTGCCCACAATGCACACTCGTGCACTATAGAACAGAAAAAAATACATAAAATCTTAATTGGAAATTTTGCTAGTGCTTTCTCAGCAATTGGTAGAACATCTAGATAGAAAACAGTTAAGCATATAAAATACTTCAATAACATTATCAACACGAAACTGAACTGAGATATACAGAACTCTAACCAACTACGGAAGCATACACTAGTGAAAGAAATCTCTGATCATCTGGAAATTAAATACATAATTCTAAATAATCAGTAAAAGGCACAAAGAAAATCAGAAAATATTTTATTTTAATGAAAAACAGCAATATATAAGTATATAGAGAGTACAACTAAATCAGTGCTTAGAGGAAAAATTGCAGCTATAAACAGATTAAAAAGGCTGAACCAAAATTATTAGTTTCTTATTATTCTAGAAAAAGGAAGAGAAAGTCAAATGCAAAACAAGTAGAACATGTAAGGAGGAATATCTGAGTGAAAAACATTGAAAAAAATCAATTAAACCAAAATTAGTTCTTTGAAAAGACTGACAACCTTAAAAACTTTTTCACTAAAATGAACAGGAGAGAAAGGCAAAGAAAAACAAATCCACCCATATCCAGACAGAAAAAGAGAGAGCAACAAAGCAAGGCAGAGAGAGACATTACTAAAATCAGGATTGAAAGAGGATTTAGTATTGAGCTATCTTGCCAAACATCTTATTCTAGACTTATTCCAAGGTCTGCAAGATAGTATGTTAAGTCAATTAATTTTGACTTAACAAGTGAATACGCATAGTGAGCCATTTCTATTTCTCTAGTGATTTAATTTCAACTTATAACCAAATGATTATGATATATTTATATGTGTTTGTTGGAAAAATGAAGCAACTTTAAATGAAACAATAATATCAGCACTAATCATAGATTAATGTAAAATATATTTGTTTGTTGTTATACTTTCAGTACATCTAAAGCAGATTAATAAATCGAAACCAATTATTCACTGCACTTACTGCCATGAAATGATATCATTCTCTGTAACACAGTAGGCTTGTGAATACGAACTACTTATATTTTAACATGCATGATGGGACATTTATTGCTAATGAAATAAGAAGGAAATGTTACATTATTTCAAATTAAATGTTTTATTTATAATTGTTCATATTCCTTTCTATGATTTAATTGAATATTTTATTAGAAAAACATTTTCTCTGAGTTTTGATTAACACATTGTTATTTTAACTTGGACAATATTCATAACACTTGCATATATATGAACATTTTATTCTTTATTCAATTCAAATAAATATAAAAAACCCTAATCATATATATCCTTTGTTTACAAAGAGCAATGAAATAATGTATTAGGGAGCCTTTATTAAAAATTCAAAAAGATTCCCTTCCTTACAATGTTCATGTATGATTTCATATTCATCAGCTGGAGATATGCTATGTCTTACTTCCTCATTTACAATAAACATGATTAACCATTCTCTTTTTGACACAGTTCAGGGAGATAGGCTTTGATCCAACTGCCTCTTGGCTTAGCCTCTAGACTCTGGTACTCAAACAGATCAAAACTACTGATTCTAGGATAAAGACTTTGAAACTTTGTCTTTTCCAAGGAAAGTCTTTATAGTTCACTTTCTGTGAGATATGTGAATTATTAGAACATTTTTACTAAGTTTTAAAAGCTGTGAATCGGTTAACATGTAATGATAAAAAGTGACTTTGTCTTATTTCATGGTAATCAGATGAGTTTTCAATTAAGATATTTTTCTTAAAAATGTTAATTTAATATTTAATTTAAATCCTTTTGAATTCTGGGTTAAAAGCATTCTTGATAAATTTCATGTTGAAAGCTATAATTCTAAAATTACAGTAAAATTATGGAGTTCCTTTTATGTAACAAGTTTTAGTCAGTAATGTTTTCATTTCATATATCATCAGTTTAACTTTGAAGGACAATGCTCTCCTCAGAAAATGAGCTTAAAATTAAACTGATTTTCTGTGACATTCATAGAACCATGCTTCCTATTTAATAACTGAAATACATGTTTCCCTAAAACAAGATGATGATGATGATGATGATCTTTAAATTTTTTTCTAGACATTCTGTGAGTTCAAAATCTCAAAGAAGAGGTATGACTACAATCTGGGTGTCCCACCCTTCTCGATGGAGCCTTCTGGACTGAGCACTGTGATTGAATGTGCGATTGTCTGGTCTTGGAACTTGAGGCCTTCTAACCTTATTCCTTCCCAGTTATTGGTGAACACTTGCATCTATCATAAACTGCTTTTCCTCTGGCCAAAAGTTATATTAACTACTTCTTTGTTAAGATTTTTATATATTTGTTTACATTAGTGTGATTTTGTCATAGATACTTCATGAATATTATCATTAGCAATAACTATTGCTTTTCTGGGGAACATTGATTTATGGAAAGAAACCTTGTCTCAATTTTAAATAAACGACTTAGAGATGATTTTATACTTCTCTTCTAGAGGTGAACAGTATTTCAAATCCTCTTTGGACACTGAAATAAATGAAATCTGAGATCCTTAATGGAAACCAAAATCATTCTCATTATTTCACCACTTGATTATCCTTTTGAATAAGAATCTCTGAGAAATTTAACAGTTGCATGCACATTATCCCCAATACAATGATAACAGAATTGTACAATTTATGCTCCAGATTGTAAGGTAAAGGAAGAGAATGAAGGACACAGAGAGGAGAGTGACAGTGGCTGGACAGTAACACGGGCTTATTGGTAGCAACAGGCAGAAGGGGGACCTAGTAGAATATGAGACCTGAAGTCTGCTTGCAGACTGGGATTAGATATAGAGGACTAAGGGCAAAGCAAATTAGGGCATTACTGGGGAGTTGTCAGGGAAGACAATGGAGTGTATACAAGTGTATAGGGTTTCTTTGCATGATGGTGGAGTATTGTAGGTGGGTCAGGGTTTAGGGATTATGTGGGTAAGGAGTATAGCAATTAGGTGGTTCTTGTTCTAAAATGGAGTATAAGATTCAAAAGGGCATTGCCTAGGTCAAATTCTACCTAAAACAAATAAGATTATTTAAGGAGATAGACATTTTAAATATATACGTTGTCAAGGTCCTATGCAGTATAATAAATATGAACCACTTTAAATTTAGATTCTTTGTATTGCATAGACACAAGTTTTAATACAAGGAAACTATCTGCTAAGTGGTTTATGTTTAGCCATCATATAAGAAGTTTTTGTGCTATATGAATGTATTTTGATTATTTCTCAGAAAAAATATAGAAAACATCACCAACAAACATATCACAATTATGTGAAATATTTTCCTTTTGTCTTCTAGCCTATTAATTTAGCACATAATACATATATTACAGTTTTACTTGTTAAATATAAATTTCACTGGTTCTCACCATTTTATTGCTTTTTCATAATTTGCTGTCTATTCTTCACTTTGGCTTAGCTTTGTTCACTGGTAGAGTAGCTTAACTTTACAGCACCTGTCAAGATTGCCGGTGATGTTTCTCACACTGCATTTGGATAGTAGTGCATGGAACTACTAGGAGATATCAGAGCATTGTATAGCCAGTCATCCTTTTGCCCAGAAACTCACTAAATCCTTTTTATAACACATTTCATCATTTCCACCCACAGGCCTGATATCTAAAAGCTGTTGCCCTTAAATAGTATGGTTCAGCTTTTCAAGCAGGTTTTATTCCAAATAAAAGTAATATAATACTTCCTGTAGAAGGTGGAGAGGTAATAAAATCTAGGTATTCCTATGATTTATTTTGATTGTTACATTTTATTATGAACTTGTGTAAATAATATAAATATGCATGTATATATCATATGGGGGGATTGTGTATAGGGTATGGAGGGGATCTAAAATGTTTTGAGAGACAAATTCTGCCAGTCTCTTTTCAATATGATCTACTTATAAATAATGTTTATATTATAGAAAGGTCTTATAATTATTATATATAACAAATTTTTATCAGTATATTAAATGGTAGTAAATACATATCATTTGAAAGTTGTGTTCTTCAGAGTAATTTAAGACCCTCAAATGCAAACTATCAAACTTTTTGTAATTTCATAAACTTTATACAGCATTTTAATGAGGCTATCTCACTTTAAGTAGAATAAATAGCTCAGATAAGTAAACTGTGAGCAAGTAAAAAACAGAAAATAGGAAAGAGATAATAAAATCCAAAAATTGTCTTGGCTTCTATATCTCTATGTAATATGTCTTCTCCTTAAACTCCTGGTGTCAATTCCTGAGTCACCTACCAAGTTTCTACTTACACTGCAGATTCTTTTTGAATACAAATCAGAACTCTATGACTTGGCCTGGACAAGGCAAAGAAAACTGAGAAATACACTTATTTACAGAAGAGGAGGAAAGATAAATTTTGTCGATCAGATATAACATGTGTGCCTTATTTAGAAAACAATTTGTCAGCATTTATCAAAATTTAATTTGTCTTCACATTTTTACTCTAAAATTCCATTTCTACAAATATATCCTCCAGAAAGAAAATGAAACTCCATCCTCACAGAATAAGTTGTATCAAGGAATGTAATTTTCAAGTAGTGATTTAACTGTGTGGTCAATAAAATGACCAGGGAAAACTGCCTGGCTGACAGGCCAAAATAGTTCAGTGATCCAGCTGCCCAATCCAAATCCATTTGAGTCCTAGCTGCAATTTGGCTGATATTAGTTGTAAAATACTGTTTTATATATTGATAGGATATGTCTGGATTTGCTAAGATTCCCAAAAGTTGTATTAGCATGCATTTTATCAACCTCGTAAGACTGGGGAAGATTGGGGTTGTAGACCAGCTCAAGAAAGAAAAAGTTGGAATCAACTTTTGAGTCTCATTTTATCCAAATTCATAGCAGTGTTCAGGGCAGCTGATTACAATATTTTCTTTCTAATCAAATATATGTGGATTCCTATTTTCACAAAAATTTATTGATTATAATAAAAATTATAATAAAAATGAAAACAATGTATTTCCCCAAATGATATTAACATAGACAGTGTTATTTACATAGCATAGAATAAAAATGACAGTTACAAAATTGGCATGGTTCTGTAGTAATTAACTTTAGAAAGATGTCAACAGTATATGACTTTGTACTAAATTAAAAAGAGCTGATTGCAGAGCCAGGCACTGTGGCTCATGCACGTAATCTCAGTGACTCATGTGGCTGAGACAGGAGGATCCCAAGTTGAGAATAGCCTCAGCAACTTAGTGACGCTCTGAGCAATTTAGCAAGAGACTGTCTCAAATTAAATATAAAATGGACTGGGAATGTTGCTCAGTGGTTAAGCATCTCTGGGTTCAATTCCTGGTATGAAAAAAAAAAGAACTGATTGCATATGAATATAAATGAAATTATATCATTTTGGAAATAAAGGAAAATATTTTTATGATGACTTGTAGTTTTCCTTATGGTGTTTTTTAAATCTTTTACCAAGATGATATTTTATTATAACAAACACTCCATATTTTTTCTTTCCTATGTATCCACTTTTATTTTTGCTTACTTCCTTAGTTATTTTGAAAAGGCAACTATAATATTTTCTTGGAATATTATTTCTATCTTCTATTACACCTTGCCCCATTCACTTATTATGACCATTTCCACACCTAGTGAAAGCACATATAGCACAACTTAGAGAAGAAAAGTTATATGCGTGGGTATGTATGAATGCATTGTGTATTTTTTTAATCCTGTACTATTTTGGAAATAGAAAAAATATGACACAGAAAATATTGTAGAAAATACATGAAGAAAAGTGTAGAAACTTTTCCTGAACCCCATTCTGCCTCATCTTTTCATAGATAGATCCTCTGTATACAAGAGCTGATTGTGGCACTAATAATGTGCCTCTGACCCAGCCCACAGCAGGATGTTTAAAATATTTTTGAAATCTGAGATTGGAATCTTTAAAACCTAGTATGCATTTTATACTTACAGCAAAGCTGAATTTCAACTAGGTGCATTCCAAGTGTTCAACAATCACATGTGATAAGTAGAATCTGTTTTAGACAGTACGGTACTGGGACATCTCACAAGGTTCCCACAGCCCAGCATGGTATGGAGCAATACTCATACATCCAGTTATGGCATCAAATGGAAGAAAAAAGGAACAGCAGACCACACAGATCTAATAGGAAATAGAGCTAGGAGAAGTAGAGGAGTTCCTCTGAGAGAATGTACACTCTGGGTAACCCCTGGAACTTAGACTCAACCCAGAATAATGAACTGACTGAAACTGAACTTCCGCTAGCCTAGCATGCGGAATTGGGGTTTGCAACACATGGCTATTATTTGTAGTAAAATAATATGTTATATTTCATGGGTTGAAAAGTAAAACTATTTAGCTTAACTGAACACTGAAGAAAGTTTAAAAGGGTAACACAAACTATTAACTAAGAAAGATTGGGACAGGAAAAAGGAACACGTACCTTTTGCTTTTTCCGTAATGTTAGAATTATAAGTGCTGCAAAAAATATTGTAGTAGGATGCATCATTTTACTTAATTTTTTTCTGGGAAATATGTTTTAGTATATTTCTAATTGAAAACTGAAATGTTTCTGCTTTTCTATTTGGGACCTGTACTGATGATTTTAAGAATAATGCTGCTAAGAAGAAATTTCATTTAACCTAAATTTGAAATCAATTCCTACATTTTAATGTTCTTCCATCAGTAATTGTTCATTCAAGATATTAACTATATAAAACAGGTTGATCTATTCTGAATGATTTTTGTTATTTATGCAATTTTAAAATTATACATTTTATAATTTAGATATTTGTATTTTTATTTTGTAATTTATTAAGTGTACATATGTATCAGGTGATATGGTGTTATAATGCAAACAATGTGTAGTGATTAAATCAGGGTAATAATTTAGATATTTGTAGATCCTTTGTGCTATTATTTTTATATAATTCTTCAATCCACAGGCTTAATTTTCTTCTCAGTAGAATACAAAACTGAAGCCACTTAAGTTAATATCTAAATAAGACAGTGTTTATTAAATTAAATCAGCATTTTCAACTACCACATAAAAAAGTCTTCATAATAGTAAAGTCATCTGGACCTAAGGAGAAGCTGTGCATTGCGGAAGAGTAGAAACACATTTGCCTTGTGGTTGGGAGCAAGAGAGGAAAAGATCCATGTCCTATAATTCCTTTGAGGGTATGTCCAAGGTCTCAATCCATAGGTGGCCTACTGCATTGCTCTGGGCCCAAGGTCAGCTAGAACATCATGGGGGAAATGCCCAGTGGAAGAAAACTGCACAGACCACAGTGGGATCGTGAAGTAGGGGGGAGGAGAAAGGATCACAGAGAAGATGTACTCTTCCAGGCCATGTCTCCAGTGAGTAAACTCCTCTAGCCACACCACATCTGCCTATAAAACTACAAAACATTCAAACTATGATGGACCAATTAGGTTACATGTTTCATAATTTAATCACAATGCCTCTAAATATTCCTAAATTAACAGGAACTTTCAGGGGACACCTCATATCTAAACCATAATATTTTACCCCTGGATCCCAAAAATCTCATATTCATCTCACAATGAAAAATGCTTTTTGTACATCTCTAAGAGTGCCAGAGTTTTAACAGTTCCAGCATTGCCCAAACTCCAGTTTAAGTCCAAAGTCTCATATGACACACAAGGCAAATTCTTGGTTTAGTTCCTGTAAAAATCAAAAGGAAGTTGTAAGCTTCCAGTGCACAGTGACATAGAGTAAACATTCTCATTTCAAAAAGGTAGGCACATAAATAAGTGATGGACTAAAAGCAACACCAAAACCCAGTTGGGCAAACAGCGCTCCTAGCTACATGCATAGCGTCTAGGTTTTCTCAGCAGAAAGTCTATGTTACTTGCATCTCTTAATTCCTGCTCCATTCCAGCATGGTTTCCCTTCACAGATTCCTGCATTGCCCTCTCAGGGAAAGCCTGAAGGGACATTGCATGGTCTTTCGGGCCATCTTTCGAAATCATGGTGGAAATATCCATAACTCCTTAACTTGAGTATCATATATCATGCATCCCTGTAAAGCCAGAACCAGGTGGATGATTATTGTGAGTGTGACCTGAGTAATGGCGCAAAAATAGCGCCTGCAGGTGATCACTCTCTCTGAGAGATTGTGCATTCAGTGACAGATGCAATGAGACATGTTCCGTTTAATATCCCTTTATTTTACACAGCACTCAATGGTATAAATATCACAATTTTCAAGGGATATCGTCCCACAGATCATACTCTATTGTATCTCTCTCCTATTTAGTCACTGCACACATATAGTGTAAACTAACAATTACCCACCACTTATAAACTATTCTTAATGCCACAAGCTTAAGGCAATAGGCAAGGGTAAGTAAGCTCATTGTCCGCTCGCCAGCATCAGTGTGATGTCCATGGCTACCAGCAGTCACTCAGGTAGGTCAAGGGTCTGGGAAGGATGGTCCGGATGACCGTGGTGGTGCAGCTGCAGATGTCCTCTGGCTTCAGGGTGGTGTTGCGGTACCTCGGGTTGCTCTGGTTAAGCACTGCCAGCTGGTTCAGACTGTGGCAGGTAGAAATAGAGGAGTTCCTCTGAGAGAATGTACACTCTGAGTTTGGATGGTAGGTCAAAGTGTGTTGCAAGGAGGATGGGGATGAGGCATGGGATGAACACAAGGACCAGTGTCAATACGCATCCATCGTAGTGCATGTCTTCTGCTTCCTGGGCTCTAGGCCTCGATTTTTATCCTCTAATCCTGAGGTTCGGCCTAAGTTACTTTCAATTGCATCATCCTTATTAGCATTGAACTTTTGGTAACAGCTTACTTGGTTTGCACAATAAGAGTCTGGCAGGGAGGTTCTGAGTTCAGTTTTGGTAACTGCCTTGCAGCTGGTAATCGGTGTGGGTTTGCAGTTATCTAATACAGTGCAGGTGGCTGAATTACATCACTATGTGACTTGCATTTGGGTGCTTGCTCTGTGTACTAGGCTATGTCTCTGTCTATTCCGGACAATGATATTAAAGTCTGCTGCCAGCTCACCCAATATCTTGGTCCCCTAGAATCACAGCTGCAACAGTATCTGAGCATGACTCAGCATTGTGAACGGACTTCTTAGGACCACTTGTGCAAGCAGGGTGCCCCCATGATATCTTCTCAAAGATTTTTCTCTTCTGCATCCTGGAGCATGTAGCAGGTATGGTCTTGCAAATTCCTGAGATGCTCTTAAGGCATCTTTTCTATGTCTCCATGCAAAGCGCTTACCATCTCCTTAAAGGCTTTAATCTCTTCAACAAGTACAACTTATTTGTCCCCAGCTTTACAAGCACTTTGTTTTTTGTGACAAAACAAAAAAAAATTTTTAAATCCTTTAAATTATGTTTTTCACCCCTGATTCTCACAGCAAACTTCAATAAAAGCTGCCAGCAATATACATGGCATAGATTTAATATCATACTGCCTTGAAATATCCTCCACCAGATTACTTAGTCTACTACTTTTATATTCAACCTCATGTGAAGTCTCAGGACATGGGCAAAATGTAGTCAAGATCCTTGACAGAATACAAAATGCATGGTCTCTAATCAATTCACAATAGTCCTAAATTCCCTCTGAAAACTTGGAAGTATAGTCTCCATTTCTATTTGTGTTCTGGTCTTCTGAGCTCCCACTAGAAACAACAATTAAGCTTCACTTACAACAAAGTTGAAAGTTTAAGTTCAAAGTTCAAAGGCTTCTGAACCACATGGTCAAGTCAATCATAGCAATAATCCCACTTCTGAATACCAATTTCTGTTTTGGTTAGCTTTGTGGTCACTGTCAGCAAAACATCCAAAAATTGTATTTGGGGCTCACAGTTCCATAAGTTTCAGTCCATAGATGATCAACACTATTGCTATGGCCCTATATGAAGCATGGCATCATGGAGGAAAGCCTAGTGGAGGAAAGTTCCTCAGAACATGTTGGGTCAGCAAACAGAAAGAGCAGGGTCAGGGGAGTCCAGGGAAGACACACCTTTCTAGGTCATGCCTGCAGTGACTCAACTCTTCTAGCCACACTCGATCTGCTTAGTTATCACTTAGTCAGTTCATTCAAATTTGGATGGACAGATTAAGTCACTCATCTCCTAATCCAATCATTTAACATTGAATTATTCCTGCATTAACAGGAAATTTTGGGCACATCTCACATCCAAACCATAACAAATGTAAAACTATGGCATAATTACAAAGATGGAGAATTATAGGAAAACTCATAAGATGATCTTGTTTATTCTGTACACTGTTATATACCATTGTATCACCTAACTGTATTTTGCTATTTAATTTTATATTAGTAAAATTTAAATAAAAATATATTTCCCATCTGTGATACACAAATTTCAAGTAGACATGTGAGTACTGATGTTTTATAGAACAGTACAGATACAGAATATTTCCAGCATTATAGCTGATATTGCATGAGAATGCTCATCAATTAGAGGATATTTTCCCCTCAACAGGTAGTTAGCAATTTGTCCAATTTTATTTTCATTGACAAATAGTACTCAAATACAATAATTAAAACCAAAAATATAATATTACCAATAATAAAGAACAGAGAACATTGACAATTAAATAATAGAAAAATGATAGCTTTAAGTATGTAAATCTTGTTATGGGATGGTTTAAGATTTTATTGTTGCTTTATTGTAATGCTATTCCAATCAACTCATATATTTGGGGTCATTTATCTGGAAAGAAATGAAGAGTCTCACATGGAAAACAAATAATTTTTGAAAAGGAGTGTTAAAGTTGTAAATTTATGGAATAGTATAATATTTTCTCATCATTTGAATATTGGACAGATTAAGGGATCAAGAAGACCACTCCGGAATAAAGTTTATTTCATCATTAAGAAGAGCTAATCTGAGAAGTAGGAAGTGAAGTAGGAAGTGAAATCTATGTACAAACTTTCTTCCCGAGATCTCTTGCAGCATGGAACAGGAATTCCATAGGCCATTCTTCCCTGAATCAATCACCTTCTCTTTAAGATGGACAATTTTTGTTCTTTGTATTTGATTTTCATTGAAAATATTTTTTTTCAAAATTCTTGTCTGCTACAGTTGTATTATGAATATAAAAATGTGGGCTTTGTTCAGATTTGGAAAAAAAATCTTCCAATGTTGAAACTTACCAATTACAAGACTGAAAATATTCTGACTACACCAATGGGTGTCACTAGTGCACACACACATGGAACTGTTCCTTCCAGTGCTAAACTTGTGGATTTCCAGTGCTTTATTTTATAAAGCAAAGACATTTTCAGAAATATATTGTTAGGAACAGGGGACATATTTTTCTGGTATACCCTATCATCTGATGAGAACAAATTCTATTATGAAATTTAGGCAGGGAATCTGTGATGTTATCTTAGAAATATGAAATAATTCATTAATATCAAATATAAGTTCATTTACATTATTTGCTCATATTAATTTGACTTAATAACATCTATGTTATTTCTAACAGCCATAAGCTTTAAGGGAACTGAGATATTCAGTTTTTTTTAAGGGAACATGATATACTATTTCCCTAAAAAATAAGGTTATTCCTTGAGGCATCAGTTACTTCAAAACAAAGTCAATCACAAGTAGACTTTATCACTTACTACTGCTAAAATCAACTTAGTTTAATATAACTATCAGAGTATATTATGGAAGTAGGCACTTTGTGTCTTAAATAGTTATTGTTTCACTAATGTATTAATTTTCCCTAAAAGTTTAATAATTGTATCATTATTTGCTTGATATTGAATAGTAAATGGAATTTGCCAGATTTATTTCCATGGTATTGTGAAAATATATTCATTCATTGATTCTGTTTTAGATAATTAAAAAAAAAGTTTCAACTTAATGTCACAACCTGTCATCAAAATGAAAATTAAAACAAAACAAAGCAAAAAATAGACTTTAGTGGCAATAGCAATTACTAATGGGCATTCACTATATTTCTTAAATGTCATCTAGTAATTTTAATGAAGAGTAAATAAGAGAATAATTAATCAAAATGTTTAATGCGCAGTTGGCATTTTGCTATCTTTACTCAAATTATTATTTTTCTTTTTTCTGTTTTTTAAAGAGGGGACAGTGAGAGAGAGAGAAAAACAGAATCAATTTTATTTAGTTTCTCATGTGATTTCCGGTTCTCTGATACTTTGTTGTGTGCGTGGTACTGGGGTTTGAACTTGCAAACTTGTGTATGCCAGGCAAGCACCTTAATCACTGAACCACACCACTCCAGCCTCTCACATGATTCTTAAATGATTTTATAGCATAAGCCTTATTTCCTTTTACAAATGAAGAAAAGTGAAGTTAAAAACAGGAAATGGCATTCCCCAGTTGATAATGATGATGAAGCACTCTTTCAGTGGCCATATTTTCTATGCCATAGCAGACAATAATGTGTGGGGAACTATCTGAAATGAGGAATCCGAATCCGAAAATGCATAGGCACTTTGTGTGAACAGTGAAGCATGTTTAAGTCTCTAGGAGCCTGCTGTCTTCCAAAGCAAGGATCCTAATGTAAGAACAAATTAGACTAAATGTCCTATTTTTTCAGGTTTTAATTTTAACATAAGGTATTAAAGTTGGCTCCTCCACTTACAGCTACATAAATATTCAGAGTCAAATAGTATAATAGATTTTTCTTCAAAGCCAACTTTGAAGGACAATAGAAGAGACTTTGTTTCAAAAATTCCATTTTCAGGAGGCTCTGGGTTGAGGAAAATTTTTAAAAGAGAAAAGGTGGCTAAGGGAGTAAATGGAAGAAATGCACATATGCAAATTTAGTTAGCCTCTGCTAGACAGGCCAGAGACTGCGGACGGGGCAGCTCTTGGCTTCCTTACTGTCTGCCAGGGTGAAGGGTCAACCCTTTGGCCTTCATTCCCAGGATGAGGATCTGGACCTTAATTTTAGAGGGACCATTAATTTCAGTCTGTTTCAATTTCACATGATGAAACAGAGAGAATGCAGTTTAAGCCAGAATACCACTGAAATTGAAATTATATTGTTTTCTTCCCAGTTTATCTTATCAGAGTGCATGTAATGCCAATATATCTTATTACTAGTTTTGAAGCATTGATCATTTGAGGGAGGTGGTCTCTGCCAGGTTACTTCACCATAATTAGTATTCTTCCCTTTGTACAAATTAATATCTTCTGAGAAAATATTTTGAGACTGCAAATATGCTTTATTTCATCAGGTTTGCCCACTAATTTTAATTATTATTTTATTTATTATTTATTTTTCATTCACTGTTCTTACCTGCAATCATTACAGATGTGACACTAGTTAATGATAATTATCTATTATCATAATTCCTTCTATTTTAAATTAAATTTTCAGTATAAGGAAGAGTTGGCTACTCTTCTAAAGTTCATCTGTATTGCTTTAGTCATGCATTTATATCACTTGGGTTCTAAAATATTCATTAAAAACCAACAATACCATCGTTGGTTTGTTGTTCACAGTGCAAGTATTTCAATTTGAGATACTTAGGAGATTTGGGAGTCATAAAGAAAATGTTCTAATCATGTGTTCATTGCATATTAAGTGGATAACTTTATCACTCTAACATAGAGACTCCACATTATAGAGAAAAAGAGGTTGCCTTATATCTTATGTTACAAGCAGATTCAGGCATTACAGGGCTGGCTAGCTTCTATTACAATTTTAACTGCTGTGGATTCATAAGGCCATCTTCAGTTTTCCTTATCTCATCTCCCAACTAGCAGAAAGGGGGATAACACCCTAGTTGTACAGTTGTATATGTTGAATTGTTTCAAGGCCTATTTCAAATTATTTTGGCCAGAATTAGTAATGTGGTTACTTCTATATGTGAAGAAGGCTAGTAAAATTATTCTACCTGGGGATGGAAACTTTAGCATAGGTAGACCTAAAATGCTATTATAATGGAAGACAGAAAAAAAATGACATTAAAGGACAATTGTCTTCTCTAATTAACAGAAGACACAATAGTTTCCCCCTTGTAGTGTTCCTCTATCAACAAGGTCGTTTGGGTACAGATTGAGGGAGATGGTAATGAAGCATTCATCCCAGAATGTTTGAAACTTTAGAAAGATATAAAATATTCTCAATTAGAAAAAATAACTTTTAATTTTTGTGGATAATAATCCCAGTAAATTAAATCTTCCAACTTTATGACCAATAGACTCCATCATATATAATGGTAGGAAATGTTTCTTCACATTTCAGTGCAGCTTTTCCAGAGAGTATAAGAAAACCCATACAAGACACAAATTAGATTCTTAACAAATATTTGTTGAAGAAATCATTAATCAATATTGCGATAAATCTATATAACAGGTTAATATGAGTGTGCATTATATCAAAGAATTAAACAATGAATGCTGTAGCTAAAGAAAGAGTAAAGTTAACAGTAAATATATCACTATAATTATGTAGCAAAATATACGTAATAAGGTTATTATTTATTTCTTTCATGTATCAGCCTTTCAAAAAATACAAATTTTAACCGCCTTTCCAGATCACAGTGTTTTAAAAGAGAAAGGATAGATCACTATGTTGTATAAAACTATATAGTCCTTCTCTATCCATAGTTTTGCTTTCTGTAGTTTAAATTACTTATGGTTAGTAACAGTCTGAAAACATCACATCAAAAATTCAAAAAATAAACAATTCATAAGCTTTAAACTGTGTGCCAATTTTGAGTACTATACTGTAATCTTGTGATGTCCTGCTTTTTCCTGTCTAGGACATGAATCACCCTTTTGTCCAGTGTTTCCACATTGTATAGGCTATTTTCTTGTTAATATTTTAGTAGATGTTTCTAGTATAAATCAACTACAATTGTTTCACATTACTTCTGTTTCAGTAACCCTTATTTTATTTAAGAATAGCCCTAAAATTCAAGAGGAGTGGTGCTGCCAGTTTCACTACAGTATATTTTTGTAAGTGTTCTATTTTGGTAACTGATACTGTTGTTAATTTCTTACTAAGCCTAATTTATATACTAAGCTTTATTGTAAGTATGTATGTGTAGAAAAAAGCATAGCACATACTGGTTTTGGTGCTGTTTGCTGTTTCAAGCATGCACGGGGGGTATTGGGGGGTATTGAAGCATAGCCCCTGCAAATGAGAGGTGTACAACACTACTGCAGGAGTGACAATAACATAACAGCACGCAAGCTCTCACAGTGTAAATTTCACATTCCCAGGGGCGAGGCTAACTCTCCTTAAATCGATGTGAGTTGGAAGATGGCAGAAGGACTCTAGGTAACTTCCAAGGTAAGGTCATAAAAAATTTTGTGATTTCTGCCTTTTTCCAGGCACAAGCTGATCGTCAGTGTAAGTCAGCCTGAGGCCACCATGCTGTAAAAACCCTCCAAAGAGCAGAAGCAGGGAGACCATACAGAAGGTCAGATGATAGGAAGTAAAGTGAAGCATTCCTACTCCAGCCACTGTGATTACAACTGTCTTGCTGATATCAAATCTGAACTGGTTATGGGTCCTTTCAAAATTTCTTACAGAAATAGAGATATAATAAAATAACTTTTAAGTCACTAAGTTTTGCGGTGATAGATTGCACCTTTTAATCAAGACTTTCACCCATTGCCTCCTGTAAAACTGAAACCTTTTGCCTATTTGTCCCCTGATCTCCTCCTGTGCTTGCTTGCAATTCTAACAGATTTAACCTACCATATATTTTACATGTACTTTCATGTTTGTCTATAGTAACATTTGAACTCCTTTTTTTGGTAAGAAATTTTAGTTGGCCACTCTGTTTACTACAATTGCCTGGAAGTTTGGAAGTATGTCTAGCACTTAGTAGTTGTTGAATGAGGATGTATTGAAGGGACCTGAATGTGGTGAGAAAAAGAGGAGATGAGAGAGGGAAGAAAGCTGTACATAGATAAGATGAAATGAACACAAATGATGGCAACGAAGAATGATATTTGATATGAATAGAAACACATTCATGCAACTGACGAAGCTTGACTTGGCTCCTCTATGCCAGTCCAAAATCAGTGACATATATAGAAGCTTAATTTTAGTTCCTTTCCTTTTTTAATCAAGAGATTCTATGGAAATACTTGACTGCCTAAAATATGCTTTGCATGAGAATAACAAAAACAGTGTAAGAAGCTGGCTCACATGGCGAGAAGACATGCTAAACAGATATGGAAATAAAATTGTACCCCTATTCTCAAAATAGTACAGTTCTAATCTTTTTTTGTTTCTCACCAAAATCGCACATAGCTATGACTTTTTGGTGGACAAGGACACTCCCCAAGGTTCTAACATGCTGTAGAAAACCTCTGTGTCCATGAAGGTAGAAGTCTTATTTTTTTTTTCTTGTGATACTGAGGATTGAACCTAGGGCCTGCATATGTTAGGTAATCATTGCACCAATGAACCACATCCCAGATTTTAGCTAGAAGTCTTTAAATTGATCACAGTGAGTCTGTATTATTATTCTTTTTTTTCTTTTTCTTTTCTAGTTTTTTTTTAATAAAGTGAAGGACAGTGAAAGAGAAAGAATCAATTTTATTTAGTTTTCAGATGGCTTTCATTGCTCTGACACTTCGTTATGTACGTGATGGGGTTCAAACCCACACCATCGTGCTTGCCAGGCAAGCAACATAACCACCAAGCCACCGCTCTAGCACCTGTGTTGTTATTCTTTATTGGAGGTTTGTCAAACAATATTTCTTTTCTTTTTTAAAACACATTATGTGCTTTTGAGTGGTTTGCCAAAGATAATCCTTTTCAATCAGCAGGAAATGCCAACTTTGTGGGTGAAACGTTATGTGATATTCACAATAATTCTACTATAAAATAATTGCCAAAAGAAATTTTTGCTAAAAACAATTAGAATGTGAATGTTTAACCCTGTGTTTTAATACTTTCACTTTCCTCCCCCCTTATCTTATTAAATATAAATGTTTAAGAGATCTTGGGAATTAGTATTTTATATATAAGTAAAATTAAATCTATAAAGACTATCCTTTTTATTTTTTATACTTGATATGAGAAACAAATGTATAAAGTAGACTTGGTAATAATTAGTCTCAGGCTAATAATGTCATGTGAATATAGATTAAATTCACATTTGGTCATAGATGATCATCCAATTTTCCACAATTTTAAAGATTTGTAGCTCCATGAGATCAACGTTTAATTTGATTTTTAAACTGCATTTGTCTTTTCTCGTTGCCCTGGCTGACATGCCTGTCAAAACAGAATGCATTCCAATTGCTATATAAATGCACTGTCTCTTGGAATATCACAGAGTGACCCTGTAGGAAATATAGACTAGTCACTAATTGCCTTGCTTGGGATTCAAAGGAACTTGAGAAGCTATTTCAGTCACTGATGTAAGCTAAACATAGAAGACTTTATTGCTGGTCTATATTTGGCTCAGTTCAACAATTTTGTAGGTCATTTTCCCCATCTGCTTATATTTCTTCTTTATATTTGAAAAAAATGTTTAATAAAGGAATCCAACTTTTTATTCAGGCAGACATATTTGAGTTGGTGGTATACAGAGTCTACTTCTGTGAATAAAAAGGTTTTGTATAAAAATATTTATTGCAACAATAGGCCCAAACTTCTTAACTGTGAATGGAAATAAGAAAAATGCACATGTTCACTCTACTTTTGTCATTCTAAGGTAAAAATAGCAAACCTTCTCTAAGACCACTTTCTATATATAGTACAAAGGGTCAAACATGCTACACAAAAATTAGGATTAACTTTGAAACATAAAGAAAAGCTTCTCAGATAAGGGACAGTATTGATTTATGGGAAAACCTGTTTTATAAACATGCTAAAAAAAATGACATCATTTTTCCTGTATAAGATTTTGAATGCAGTTAGGATTCATAGATCTTAATTTTGAAATATAGTTAATGTGTTTTATGATGATTTTTCTCTTCAATAAATATAAAATCAGACATTTGTCCTCTCAGTTTTCGGAAGCATTTACACATAAGATGCTACATTATTTTTTTCATTAAGGAATTGAGTTGTTGTACAAACATACATACATATAAAGTAATAATATGATATGCATTTGATCCTAATCCAGAGTTATCCCCACATTGTCCACACCCCACTGTCTTCATTCTTCTGTATTTTCCCCCATAACAGTTATGAATGCCCATGTACACATATATATCAGAGATGCTACATAATTAAAATCTCATCTTAATTTTGATAATCTGGTTGCAAGAAAATTAGTGCTAAATTAAGTTTGAATTCGTGATCTTTCAGGATCATTCATTGCCTTTTCCCACTCAGGAATGTTTACTTTCCCTTTAAGGTGTATCTAAGGAGGTGGTGCTGTAACAATTATCTCTTCATACATTACCAATATGAAGAAATAAGAAATTCATCCCCTTAAAATTATTCATTAATTATCCCAATGTCTATATTAGCTTTTTATTGCTGCTGTAATGAATTACCATCAATCACTTGGAAGCCTGAAATAACACAAACATTTTTTTTTACGCTTCTGGAAGTCAGAAGTGCACAATGGATACACTGCAAAGCTGCACTCTACCTTGCAATCCATTTTCTTGCAGTTTCCAGTTGCTGGCGTTGTTTTTTGTTTTTTTGTTTTTTTTTTACTTCCTACCCACTATCCCTCTCCTAACTAGCAAGGGGAGCCGAACCTTTCCAAAGCCTGCTGCTGTCTTACACAACCTGAATCACTCTGACACTCACTCCTGTTCCATCTTCCACGCGAAGGGTCCTTGCTATTACTTTGAATGCAAATGGAAATCAAGGACGATTTCCTTAGTTTAGCATCTGCTGATCAGCCATGTGATGCCATCTGCTACCTTAATTTACCTTGCAGGTGATGTAAAGCAGTTTCAAAAGTTTCCAGAGATCATGATGTGCACACATGTGGGAAGCCATTAGTTTGCCTGCCGTACTATATTTTAATCAAAATGAGTACACTTGAGATCATTCTTATAGGAAATAGGTTGCTGTTATTGAAATTATTCTTCAAACATTTTAATTAAAAATTAGAAATAAAATTAAATTTACGTTTTTAGAAATCTCTGTAAGGACTCAGATTGCTGTCTGAATTTTTTTTTTTCCTGGCATATGTACAATGTAGTAGCTACCACCTGACCTATATAATACATTATAATGAGAAAACTAGAAGCAGATTTTAGCATATATAATTTAATTTATGAGATGCATGTTTGATTGACTTGCTAAAACATAGAGAATAGCTAAAATGCTTTAGATAATTTCAAAACAGTGTAGGAATTCAGCAAAATTGCTATAATTAAGCAATAAATTTTGCATGTTTCTATACAGTTTAATTTTCAGTGGACACTATCAGCAAAGTTTAATGCTGCATTACTATCAAAATACTTTCCTCTATTTAATACTTCCCCCAAGGCAGCAATCAATCTATTCTTTCAAATTAATGCTACTCCCAACAAGAGACCAAATCAAACTATGGCTAAATTCCAGGAATCTTATTTCCTGTCTCTATGTGCTATATTGAAATATATTTAGAGCTACAGCAAGCTAATGGTAGCAAATCTGCTTATTCAAAAAGAAAATAACGGATGTTGTGTAAATACAAACACTTAGGGGAAAGTGTTATGTGAGTACAATTTCTATTTGATCTTCAAGGTGAAATATTAATGGAAATGCTTTTCTAATAATGTTGCTCATTGAAAAAGTAATTAGGATAAAATTCTAACTCTCTGTGAAGTGTTTATAGTCATTTGAGGGTCATGCTAGTGGTGTTTGAGTTCCCAGTGTACTAATTTCATGCTGCTATTTATAAAGTAGGGAAGATTAAAGGAAAGATTTGTTCTTTTGATTGTACTTCACAAATGTCAGAAGAATCATCTGATTACTATTTTCAGAGATTCTGCTGCCTAAATGTCCTGTCTTATGGATATATTTATGACTTAAAATTCATATTTTTGGAATAATTGCCTTAATGAAAAATTAAATAATTTAGCTTAGATATTATATTTAAGTATATAGAAAATATTAATTAAAATGTTTTGATTTTTACAATTTATTTTCCAAAATTGAATTAATTTTTGCTTACTACAAGTTTTATTCTATTGCAGATATAAGCACTTTTCCAAGTCAAGTACTTAAATAAATGTGCAAAACTAAGGTTTTAAAATTTAGAAGTATTTTTACTCCCCAAACAACAAAAAAGAACAAATGACAAGTAGTTTAAGTTCAAGAAGCACAGGACTTTTGGACCCAGTACTTTATCCTTACATGACTATATCCTGAAGAAATATCACATTATTTTCAGAAATATTTTGACTATATTTACATATATTCACATATTCCTTGCACCATTATGAAAATACTTAAAGGGACCAGAAAGCTGCTAATGACCAGTATTATGACTATCCTTCTTATCTCAATTTTGCTCTTCCTACATTTCATATTACACACAGGAAGTAAAGGATTATATATATGCGTGCCTCTGTGTGTGTGTGTGTGTGTGTGAGAGAGAGAGAGAAAGAGAGAGAGAGAGAGAGAAGGAGGGAGACAATTTTTATGCCATCTATTTTAAGTTTACCATTAAATTTAGTATAAAATCAAGTCACATAAAATGTTTACAAAATTCTAGAAAAGTAAACTCATAACTGATTCCTTATAAAGTTATCCTTCTTCTCTCCTATTATTCTGAAAAAAAAATCTTAATTCAAGCTCTTTGCACTTCTTCTTTTCCTTCTTACTTTTCCTTTATCTCCTCCTCCTCTTTTCCCCTAATTCTTTTGCTTACCAGATTCTCTCACTTCACATGTCTGAACTTATATATTGTCTTCCTTCTGATGCTCTTTCTAATAACCCATTCTAATGTAATTGTTTCACCCCTAGAACCCTGTGTTAAATACTTGCGTTTAGTTCTTTTGTAGCATACATCCACTCTGAAGTTATTTTCCTATTTATTTATTTATTTAATATCTATTTATTCATCAGAATGTGAGTATTATAATGAAGCACAATATATCTGGACTTAAACCAGTATTCAATGCATACAGGATGTCAGAATCCTGGTATTATAATAATTAATTGTTTATATGTGAATGTGTGCTTATTTTTATTACTTTTTTATAATCTTGGATTTAAAGTGAGGAAGTAAAATTGAGCTGTAAACTATATTAATATTGCAGTGAATGTAGCTAAAAATTTAACATGGTAGACCATTGATTTTTTTTGTTGTGTTGAAAAAATACTCACTGCTCAGACTTGTTGGAGTTGCAAATTATTTTTTGCAGCTTATCTTCATTTGAATTAGCAATATTCTGTTCCCTAACTTGTCAATGTCCTTTTCAGTGAATTGTTTTAAAATGAGGTAATTACATTTAAATTGAAATATTAAAAATATTATTAAAGGGTGGATTGAAAAATTTTATACAAAAAAGTCTATTTCAAGCAGTTCAGAAGATTTCACTACTGCAAGCAAACTCAGTTTAAATATAAATATGGAACAGTTTTCTGTGAAAGAGAAATATATGATTTTCCCTAAAAGAGAAATCAACAAGTCCGAGAAACATAACTTCAAGTATACATTTGTAGATAATATTCTAGAACAATGGTCATTTATTTTCTGGGTCTGTGAGTAATGCTATATCATCATTAAGGCATTATAGTGGAATGATCTCTCTGGGTTTTTAACTCCTAACCTCAGATGAGCTTTAAAATCTTACAGTCATTATAAGGAGGAAATTGATAACTAAATATCAATTCAGAATGAGTGTTAAAAACAGGTATATAACTCAATCCATTAGGCAAATTAACTGATCATTATCATTTAGTAAGAATTCAACTATTGGTGGAAGCTCCCTTAAACTGTATTTATTTATAAATTAGCTTAACATAGAATATTATTTAACAAAGCTGTCCATCTGTTTCTGTGAAGACTGTCATCTATCTTATAATCTGTTGATATAATCTAGATTTTTGGATTAAAAAGTCATAATGAAAGAAGCACCACTTTAAAAAAATGAAAATTTAACCTAATTGTATGTAAAATACTTACTAGGAAATAAGGGAATTATTTTCCTTTTAAGATGTCAGAACAAATCAAAGCAACATTGACAAATTAAACCTTTGGGGATACCTTGAGTTGTATACATTGATGTAGTTCTATAAATTTTTTGTTTAATATTTTATAAAAGAGGGTTGCCTTATTTAGACTTCTTGGTCTGAATGACCCAATGAAAGATGGCAAAGCACTTGTAAATACAGACTAAGCAAGAATTATGAACAAAGACAGGAAGCACACTGAATGTTTATGATAAACATGAAATACAAAATGTAAAATGAAATTCTTCATTGAGGGCAAGATATGTACAGAAACCATGAATTTCTTTAAAGGCACTTTGAATCTTTAGTATGTGTCTTACATAATTCTGGGACCAAAGCAAGCTTACAATATGTAATTGCTTATGAGCTATTTCTACAGATTAAAAGAAACTCCAATATAACCGAAACAACAGATATATTATCAAACATAGAATTAGTAGTGTAAAGTGAAAGAAGAGACCTAAAGCTTGTGGTTTGAAAATTCTCTCTATTCTTGAGTGAGTTAAGATGATCTACCAAGAATGTACACTGGCATTTCAGGTGGGCACTCAGCTTGGCAAGATTATGTTGTATATTAAAAAGAGATTATCCCTGATATCTTTGGTCCTCAAAATCAATTTTGTCAGTACATTTCAAAAATAAAATATTTAGGGGAACTTATATTTTTAAAAAGTCATTAATGATGATGAATTGTACAATTTAAAGGTAGTTGCAAAGCAAAATAATGTGTGCTTTGTTTGATAATAGGTATTTAGAACACATAAGTGTACATCTATAGAATTAAAGATATTTCTTCCATATTATGAAAATACTGTGTGGACCACCCTGTCATACAATGGAGTCTAGAGTTTAATGATCAGAAGATTCAGATTAAATCACTACTTACTTTAATCTTGAAAATAATTTCTCCAATTTTAGGATATGCTTGATTTCCCTTTTCCAGAACACTGCTAACTTCTTTAACATTGTATTTCTACAGGCAGAAATTCTTAGAATTGACTACCTCAAAATGGTTCTCCTCATATTTTATGACAAGGAGAAAAGTTGCCAACATGGATGCTTTTCAAATTCTTTGGCTTCTTTAGCAATGTTTCACATTGGCTAGCTCTACGTGTACCTCAATTTTTGGCGTTATATGCAAGAAGTTTCTTTTTCTTTCCATATGCTATCACATCATTCTTTTCTTACCTACCTTGGAAAAACTCCCATGGGCATGGAATAATAAAATGCTTGTGAAGAAAGTTTTAAAATTTTTAAACAAAATAGGTGATATAATGCATGTGTAACACATTGCAAAAGTGAAAATTTTCTCAAAATAAAAAATCCCATAGTTTTATCTCTATTACCAAAGCACCTGAATGTTGTGATAACACATCCTAAGTATGCTGCCACTCCCAGGGAGAAGAGTCACACAATTGGCTTCTGCCATGGTATAATGATTAAAGTGGAAAATTTGTTTTCCACTATAGAAAATGCTTTCTTGCATATTATTTTATTAGAATTACACAAAAATTTACAGAGTATGTAAGCTAATATTAATGAAACTGTTAAAATATCCATCATATTATTATTTCTAGAAAGCTCAATTGTATCTTAATTTTACCAATAAAATATGTTACCAAAATATGCTATAATTATACCAAAATATGCTATAGTTAATAAGACCAAGTAATTTACTCAGCCAATATTATTAAACAAAGCTGAAAATACAATTTATTCATCCCCCAAAATCTATACTGTTCACCACATAATTCATCTTTATTTTAATTACATATAAAATATTTAAATAATACAAATAATATAGTAGTACTTTTAGTTGGGGCATATTATTTGAAATGTTTACACAAAATACTCATAGTAATAATTTGAATCTATTAATATGTTTGTGTCATCACAGTAATATTTTGAATCTATCAATATATTTTTGTCATCAATTGGTGATTTAATAAATGTCATAAATCTTGTTGCCAAATAAATAATATATGCACCAAAATGAAATGAGAAAAACAAATAAACTTGTGACTTTTACCAGTCATTGAACTTTCAAAAATAGTGCTGCAAGCATTTTTCTTTATTTTTGAATGAAAAATTAAATGAAAGCAGATTGTACGAAGAGCTGTGTTCTAGCTCAAATGTGTGCTTGCCCATGTGTGTGTATGTTATATTTTGAGAACTTCACACTGTCTGTGATAACTAAACAATACAAAACAGAAAATTAAAATTCAATCATTGTTTGAAAAAGAGTATGGTCTCAAAGAAAATTTACTGCTCTTTGAATATTATGTAAAATATAAACACCTTAAGGAAATATTTTTATGTGTATTTGCTACTTTGTTCCATTGGGATATTTAATTTTATTTTAATAAAATTTGTGTTAGATTTAATTTAGTGAAATATTTAATATATTTGACTATGTTTATGTGCATTGAAACAATAGAACCATAGATATGTTAATTTTGAAAAAAATTATCATTTAAATCAAACTAATAAATATAAAAACCTGAGGAAAATTGCCATTATATAGTGAAAAATCCTGAATTATAATCTCTTTATTAAATGATATAAGTTAATCTTAATTCATAATTCTATCTATTCAAAACAAGGGCACTCTCATAAATATTTTGTTCCAGAATGTATTATACTTCTAAGTTAGTGTTCCTGTTCTATCTAAAGTCAGTTAATTTTTTTTGTTCATTTATGATGTAGTGCTACAACCTGTAATTGTTATTTATGTTGTGATGATATAGCTTTACTTTTTAAATGACAATGTTCCCTTGCTGCTTAATGCTATAGAAAAGTATTTGATCAAATCATTAGTAGTGAATTATCTATTTTAAATCAAAATGATGTCTTAGAAAATTTAAACATCACAATTTGATATGTATAGAGTTCTCATTTATAATGTGATTTTTTAAAAAAAATAAATTATGTGTTTTTAAGGTGTACAACATGATTATGAGGTATATAAAGGGAAGTAAATGGCAATTATAATGAACCAAATTACTTGTTGGCCCTACATATATGCTTGCCTGTTTCCTCTGACCTATACATCTCCATTTCCTCCTTCCTCTTCTAAGGACTGTTTTGTTTATTTATTTTTATCTTTGAGTGAAGGATCCCACCAATGTCAGAGGTAAAAAGAAAAAAAATCCTGGGAAATGCAAAAAGAAAGAAAGAAAGACAGACAGACAATAAATCCTGGGAAAGAATTATTTCTGTGAAGCAAATCTAGACATCTAGAATTCCTTTTGTCTTCTAATGACAAACTGAAAAATGCATGCAGGATTGATTAGCCTTTAAAGTAATAAAGTCAAATAATCAAATACCCATTTGGAAATACAGCTCCAAATTGAAGGACAGAAGCTTTAGTTGGTTCAGTTGATTTACTGAAACCTGTGGGTGAGTGGCAATGTGGAGGTTGTCTTTAGAAACATTTTAATTTACAAATCTTTAAAAAAATTTACATGATGTAGTTTGAAACCATTTCTTATTAAATTGCCAAAATTGGATCACTTAGGAGGGATTAATTATAAAGTCTTGGGGGGAAATTCAGCAAAGTCATTTACTGGTCTCTTATTCTGAATTGTATCCATGAGGTTATAGTCTGCTGTAATCCAACCTTCATCACTTGCCCCACTGCCACCATTATTCAAAGAGTCAATAGCTGTATCTGGTCAGTCTCTTGATCTTCTTTGCTGTTCTCTATTTTTTTAATACATCAAGCATACTCATTTGCACCCATTGTTATTTACCATCATAATATCCTCTCCTACCTTCCATAGGTTTCTATTAAATTGTTGCTCTTTTGAGATGCCTTCTTTGAATATCCTATTGGAAAGAGCACCCTTTGTCTTTCTTTAACTTTCTCTGCTTTACTTTTATAGCATGGGAACACTGAAATATAACATATTTATTTAACTTTTGTCTGTCAAATGAGAATACTGCTCCATGCTAACATATTTTGCATTTATGATATCACCAAGTAAAAGTACTTGAATGACACTACGTGATTTTTTTCTTTGAATATTGCTGAACATTTGCTAATTAATCAGAGTGAGCTCAATAAAGAACTGAACCAACTTTTGCAAACAGTTAAACAGGAAGTTTATGTCACATACATTTTTAAAAAATATTCTTATTAAAATGATATTTACTGTATCAACGTTGTAAGGTATTATACTATGGAAATATCAAATTAATCTTTCAGTATTATAAAGATACACTTAGCAAACAGAAAAATAGAAGCTCATTTTTATGATGACAAGAACCATAGGTTTGATTCATATAAAATGATGACTAGAATGTAAATACTTGCTAGTCTTTTTTCTTATTTATCTAAACAAATTTAATTTTAATTTAATATTTTATATTCCCAAATACACACTTATACTCCAAAATAATGTTGCTTTTGAAGCATATAGACTTTTTCTAATTTTAGTTTCAATTTAAAAAGAACTGAAAATAATTTTTGTTTATACACAATTATTATAAATCATATTGTATAATATTCTGATAAAAATAGATGCTATGTAGGAAACAAAAAAGCATATGATGGTGTATCTATTTCATGATACATTATTATCATTTTCAAATTTCTTTTGTTTTTTCTCCTCCTAAGAAATTAGGTCCTCATATGCTCAACAAATTTCTCAATATTAAACTGTCTTTCTCATATATAATGTTTAATTATTTCTCAAATATCTTGCATTGAAAAGTATTTTATATTTATATTTAATTAATTTTTAGAAAGAAGAATTGTAAAAGTACAATACATGCTGTATTGGCTGCATAAATCTCAACATTGTTATTAAACTTTCTGGTGAGTCCATTGTTTTTCTGTATCTCTGTTAGCATTTACCTTATTTTGATTGAATGTTTGCAAAAACATAAATGCTATGAGAATATACTTTATTTCACTGAGCTGAGTGTGGGGGTAGTAATTTGTGTCTAAGTCAAATAAGCTATTTGTTTTTCTATCTGCTTACTACGAGATCACCTTAATTCAATTATTCCCATCATTCATATGAATGTTTAAATTTTTCAACTTTTAACAATATTGATGAATCTTTGTTGGAGTAAGACTCTGGTGTGATAACTTCTACTATAAAGAATAAAAAATCCGCCTCAATTTTTACATTTCTTTAATACTGCATACAATACATACGCAGGAGAAGGAATAAAATCAATGATTTCCTTACCAGGGCACATTAACTCTTGCACAGTGTAGTTCAGAAGCAATTTAAATTTGTGGACTCATTTTAAAACTTGAGTTATTGAAGTAGAGAAGAGATTCCAAATGTGAAGCATTCAAAGAAGAATATATTTGCTTGCTTTTTTTTGTTTCCTTTAAAGAAAGCAATCTCTTTTGGAAATAAAAAAGGAAAGAAAAGTCAGGAGTGTGCTAAGTCTATTTCCTTCTGGGAGTATTTCATTTAAAGGGACAAATCCTTTAAGAAGCTTTTCTGATAACTTGACAAACATCTGAAATAACTTTTCATTTTTACCACAAAACTATATTTTAAATTCATGTCAAATTTCTTATCTACATGGACCCATTCGTCATAATTTCAAGTCTTACAATACATGGAAACAGCTGAATTTCAGATAATTTTCCCAATGCTATTAAGTTCCTATATTTTAGAATCAGTTAAAAGCTTTACATTGCTTCTGTTTCTATATTGATATTTTACCAGCAACCATTTCAGAGGTTAAATTTGTGTATTCATAAAGTCCTTTTCTGAAGATCACATGTAACACATTGTAAAGCCCCTGTTTTGTGGCCAAAATATGAGCTGGAAATATAGTTGAGAGGTAGAGTCCAAGCACTAGGTCCTAAGGTTTGATCGCTAGCAACCCCCAACAAAAAAAAAAAAAAAAAAAAAGGAAAATGCCTGAAATGACAAATGACAAGCTTATGTATTTAAAAAATAAATGCTACCATCTATCTGAGCATGTAGATAGACAGAAACAGAGAACATGATGTTTAATCTTTAGCTTCTCATAAATGAAAAGTTCTCCAGTTGAAGTCCTTTATCAGTCACTCCCTGCCCCCAGAAAGTCTCTATCAGATCAAGAATATCTTTTTCTCTTATCTGTATAATGGTTTTTATTCTTCCTAGAGTCACTTTGGATCTTAAGTAGATCAGTGTTTGAATTTTTGTGTTAGTTGAGTTCATGACAATTGAATGAATATTAAGTAATGTCTACAGAATGATAAAATGATACAGGCTTAACTATATTTCTCTTTAGTTACATATATTTACTATGTAAACAATTTTCCATAAATAAGCATTATTATAGCTCTTGAATGAAAAGTGATGAACATCCTTTTGGTTTTTGTTTATTTGTTATTCTCCAAAAATGCTACCAAATCAGAGCTTTATAATCAAACAGTGCAGTACTATGGAAGGGAAATTTTCTATCCATTCTTAAAATCCTTCCCTCATGGCACTCATTTCCTGAAAGTACTCTTGGCTCCGAGTGCCAGCCACCTGCATTTCTTCTTTGAAGAAGGCCCACTGCTCAGCCTCCTGTAATTCACTAGAGTTCATAAAGTAATCACCAGGACACTCTGAACAATGATAGCCCCTTTGTTGTCAATGTGGAAAACCAGAGCTCCTGGAGGGAATGGTGGAGAGAGAAGTTACCACTCCCTTGTTTACTTTCCCTTAGTGCTTTGATTAATATCAAAATAGTTGCTGGAAAATGCCTTAGTGTTTTACATGATTATCAGGACTAGGTACAACATTCTCTTTATGTCACTAATTTATATTAATTTGAACCTAAAATGTGCAAATATTAAGATTTAATATTGATGCAATAACCTGAAATTAAGACAGTGAAGAAGGACATTTCTTGTATTTCCTTAATGAATTCAATAAACATTTCTTGATCACCTGGAATGTATCTTGTGCTATTTAAAGTCGCTGTGATAATCAGAGAATTCATGTGAGTTGATAGAAATAATAAAAAGACAAACAGGACTCTGTTATTTGAAATGTTCTGAGACTCAAGTTTGGCTTCATTAGGGTAAACAACTTCCTGAGGGAAGGGAGACAAAACCTGTTCACTTATCAGCTTCATTTTGAAATGTTCATAATATGGACTTTAACTAAATAATCAATGGCTATTATCCACACTTGTGATTCATTGCAGGATTTACAACCATTTATATTTTCTACATCTTAGCCACAATTTTCATCTCTTTGTCCCTTTATTTACGTGTTCACCATATATATACATATATATATATATATATATATACACACACACACACATATCTTCACATATACATAATGTAATTACTATCTTAACTTTTCTGTTGTAATAATTGAGACTCAAATTGTATCATTTCCTAAAATCTTCACAGTTGATAAGTGTTGGTCTAGTATTTGAACCTAAAATGTCCAGCTGCATATCCCATAGCTACATATAAACTATCTTTTAGGCAGAAAACATTGGTGTTAGAATTATATTCTTCACAGTTTACTTTTCCTGGACTAAGGTATTGTCATGATATTTCTTTTTCAAGTTTCAGACTTCTTTCTCTTGTTAAATATTTCTCAAAACTAACAAAAAGTATATGATATAAAATATCTACATTGAAAAAATAATTTGGGATGTAAATTTTGGATATTTTGTTTGGCTTTTAAAGGCAAGAAGGTAAAATTGTTTACATGTGGATATTTTCTGTTACTTTCTGGATTCTGATGAAATATCCACCTAACTACTATGCTTATTCTCACTGTATCCAGAATTCATGTGAATGATAGCAGTCAAGTCAAACTTATATGTGATAGTTGAAGAAAGATCTATTAAGATTGAAAAATACTCAAAAGGCAATTATCAAAAATTCTGAGCTATCAGTGACAGTTTCTAATTGCTAATTTATATTTCTAGGTCTTTTTGATGACCCTTCCCCTGTTTCTGGATGGGATACCACAACACTGGTAGGTCAGGTCTATTAAGTACATTATAATGTTAGGGGTCCAGGGATGAGTTTCTGATATGAGTTTTCCAATCAAAATTTGTTTGAAATTTGTAGTCTTGAATATGAGAATTAAGTTTCACAGTACTTGATTTCTTCAATGAAAGAAATGTAACTTCTAATAATGTTGGTAGCTACTTTTCAATATGTATTCTTGGAGGGAGATTAATGTATAACAACAAAGCATTCTGTTTTTGTTTCCTATTAGAAAAGACTAAATAATTAAAATAGCATTGCTCTTTAATGTGTGGCAAATGATCTGAACTTACATTCATATTCTAATAGGGCAAAGTGTCAGTGCTATGGCTCCTGGAGGAACTCATTTTCTTCCAAATACTAGAAAGAATCTTAGGAGTTTTTAAGGCCAAGGACGGGAGAGATGTAGTTTTTATGATAGGTTTGTGTCACCACTGAGATATTAGAGGACTAACACATCATTGTAGTTGATATTTAAAGTGGTTGATAGAAAATAAAATGTTAACCTTTATCTGAGACTATTGCATAATGTGAAATGACCCATGGGCTCCATTTGTCAAATCAACTAGCATCTACATTTGATTTCATAAGTGCATGTAAATCAAAATTTGGTGAATGGCAGGATCTTTTTTAAAATAAAATTTCCAACCTTGTCTTAGAAAATGAATATTATCAAAAAAACAATATCAAAATTTTCAATTAACAATTTTTTAAAAACCATGTTTGCATGGATATGTCTTATAATATGTGTTTGGGCTTAAATGTGTTTACAAATGTACATTGTTTAAAGCAATAAATTGCAGCAGTGTTTCAAAAGTACTTTAAGGACCTATCAATTGAGAAAGGCAAGCTGTTGAGATGCAGCTGGAAGGTAATTATAAGTAGTCCTGGTACTTTGTGAAATAAAGCTGATGAAAAAATGACAATTTTCTTGTCATGATGAGAAACTCAATGTAATTATTTGAAGATGTGCTTGATTGGATTGAGAAAAGGGATGATGACTGAATAATGAACTTCTTTTTACTATAACAAGGACAATTTGCGATAAGGACTCTCTTATCTTCAAATGAGAGGGTAGAGAGGTCTGGAAGACCTTTGGATGACAAGTTTTTTCAAGTTCCCAAACTCAACCTGAATCTATTGAGGAATGAACGATAGTCCAATATCCATGCTTCATATGTCTAAGGAATAACTGTGATAGGCAAAGGAAGCTTCACCAAAGGGAAGAGGACCACACATTTTCATACAGGGCTAGAATTTTGTCTGGACTTAAACATCTGAATGACAAGTTACGTTTGTCAGGTATAGGACATGAGCCATTTCCCCTTGGATTAAACTGATTACTGAGGTAATTGCTTTGAACTAAAGAAGGAACTTTATTTCCTTGTCACCTAAGTATTTCTGAAGATTTTTCTTAATGTAAGAGTAATACTGAAGAACACAATCTCTCCTATAATGAATAGTTTAGAAGGGGAGTAAAGATACTACAAGAAGGAAAATAAGAAATCTGATCTCAAATTATGGATTTAAATTGATTACTAATGGGATGCCAGGGAGAACACCATTCATACATACTATTGCTGGTTCTAGTGTGAAAACCACTGTTTCTAAGGGAACAATGTAAGGAATGTAACCAGGTATTGCAACTAAATACTTTAAAAATAATGTATTTATTTCTCATTTGAGGAAATAATCTGTGCATAAAAATTTTTTACCAATACTGCAAAAAATTTATTAGAAAAAGAGTAAAGTATGGTGGAGGAAAAAGTTCTCTTAAGCAGATGAAACCCCACTATTTCCTCTATATCTGTACTGTTGCTGATTGACAGACTATTTAACTTAGCTGTATAGCTAGGATTTTGTTAGAACACTGCATATTAGGCAGTTAGGTCAGAAATTCAAAGTCTAGTACTAGTTTCCAAGTAACAGAATGAGGGATGGATAATTTATCAGAGAAATAAAATATTAGTGTTTTTAATTAGTTCAGTCTCTGGATGCAAGAGAAGTTAAGGGTGGATGGTAAAAGCCAAGATCTTGTGGAATAAAAATATTGAAGGGATGGCACTGAACAGAGTAGTATAAGAAAGATCTTAAGATGACATAGCTACAAGTATAAATCACAGGGTCCTGCTTAATTTGAGTGTTTGTCCCCAAAGGACAGAACCCTTCAGAATGTTGCTAAGCTCATAAAATTGCGAAAAGCATATTTCGAATAATTGGTGGCAGGAAATATCCATACTGGTTGTGCTTCCTTTTCTAATGCTATATCATGTGATGAAAACCAACTACAGCCAGGCCTTAGTTTGAAAGTAATTATACTGACTGAGCTTGGCTTTAGGATTTGTGTAGCACTCTTATTTGAAATTGATAATGCATAACTTACCTTATTTGATACAATGGCTATGTGATGCTGAAAGTATCTCATTACCTATCAATACATACTAAAATGTCATGTTCTGAAATTCTTCGATAGTATTGATGACTATAATTGATAAAAAAGATCAATTAAGAAACAATTATATATATTTCTATTATTTAGTTCCTTTATGCATTGTGCCAATAAATGAACCAACAAATTAATTAAAATATATTTTCTAGGTGAGTTGGCACATGCTTGTAATTCCAGCAGCTTGGGAGGCTGAGGCAGGCAGAGTGCAAGTTCAAGGCCAGCCTCAGAAACTTCAAGTTCCTAAGTGACTTACCTAGATCCTGTCCTAAAATTTAAAAATGCAAATGATGTAGCTCAGTGCTTAGGCACTGCTGGATTTAATCCTCAGTAACGAAAAATTAAAAATTAAAAAAAAACATAATGTTCATTCATTGTCAACTAGATTTTAGGTTCATGAGGATATAGATTATTCCATTTTAAATTACATAATCAGAGACATAATTTTGCAAACATATTTTAAGAATATGTAAAGATACGTTAATAAAAATCTGAGCGTACAGAAGTTTAAAATTAATATTAAAATAATATGAAACAGGATGTAAATAAAACATTTAAAATTATAAGTGAGCCACTAAATAAGTGGGATATGGATAAAAAGTTTAACTATATAAAATGTGAAAGTCAAGAGTGAAAATTAAAATATATCAATACAAATTTTAAGAAAAGGAAGTAATTTTGTTGAGAAAGTAATTCGAAAAGACTCATATGTAATGAAATACTAAATTGTATTTAAAGAGGAGAAAACTGTCATCTGTGGAATGTGGATAAACCTAGAAAACATTATTTTAAGTGAAATATGCCATGCACAAAAAGACAAATATACATGACCCCCTCATACATGAAATCTAAATATAGAAACTTTTAATAATAATGAGAAAAATGATGATTAATAGAGCCTGTAGTGAGGAAAAATAATTGTTGAACAAAATGGACAAATGTTCAGTTTGAGATAAGAAAATATATTTTAGTATCTGTTGCCCAGAAAGATAACAGTAGTCAATAAAAAAAATTGTGTATATCAAAATCTCTAATAAAATAAATTTCAAATATCTCACCACAAAAATAAACAAGGTGGAGATAGATTATTTATATTGATTAAATTATTAAACATTGTGTACATAAATCAATATATTACCCTGTATCCCATAAATGCATAAATTAAAATTTGTCAACTAAAATATGAATTAGAATTTCATAAAACAGAAAACAGATTCATATGGAAAGATAAAAACAGAAATCTTTAATATATATATATTTTTTTGTTTTTAAGATCATCTTACTGACTATTTAAAAATTTTTAGTTAATCCAAGATCACACCTTTACTTTTCCCCCACAAAAATGTTGTCTCTTTTAGTAAGTTTCAATATTTTAGGTAGGTCAATATACATGAATCCTTTTTGGTAATTTCTCTAGAAGTATTAATGCTTGTAATAGACCTAGAAAAATACAGATGAAGATTGTGGGAAATTGGACTCATAATGTAATACTGTAGTAAGAATCTTCATTGTTTATATTTATTGATTAAAAGATATTTATTATCACCGGTTTCATTTTTTTTTTATTTTTGAGCAACCTTACAAGATTTTAACAAAACAATATAAAATGTGTATAAGATGTGTATATATTCTGGACATTGCAATTATCCCCAGGAGTGCCCCCCCAGTTACCCTCCCTTATCCCTCCCTTCCCCTTCCCATTATAACTCTAAAAATAGTATTAGATTGTAAAGCATTACATCTTATCTGAATTTAACTCATGTTTCTAGACCAACTTCCTCATTGTCCAGGGTCTAGTCCCCACCTCCACAGATGAGTGGAGACAATCGACCCTTAGATCTCTGGGTTAAGCTGATTTTACTCAACATGATCTCTTCCATAACCATCCATTTACCCTCGTAGGCTGCAATGTCATTGTTTCTAATTGCTGTGTAATATTCCATGGTATAAATGTACCACAGTTTTTGGATCCATTCTTCCTGTGAGGGACACCGGGGTTGTTTCCATAGCCTAGCAATAGTAAATTGTGCTGCTATGAACATAGATATTGCTGTGTCACTGTAATGTGCTGATTCTAAGTCCCCTGGAAAGATACCCAT